>PVIA01010327.1:0-52680 GCA_004024845.1 Tonatia bakeri | reverse complement strand
GGATTAAAAAAAAAAAAAGACCGAGAGGAGCTTGGGAACGGTTGCTAGGGGTGGGTAAAGGGTGAAAAAAGCGGAGGGGGGGCGTCGGGGAGCGGGTAAGGAGGGTTAAGGGAGGGGCGAGGATGGGGAGCAATGCAAAAGGTAAGGCCAGGTTACCGCGGCTCGGCCCCGAGTGGGCTGCGGCCGGGGGAGGGGCGAGAGATACATATGTATTTCTGTCTCCTTAGCACACCCCCTTCCCTCTAAGCGATGGCTGAGAGGCGGTGCATGCAGATGGGGAGTAAGTTTCCTGAAGGGGAGGGTGGATGCACGCGCGCGGCCCCGCGCTGCAATTTCCACCGGGGAGGGAGAGTGGCTGGATGCGGAGAGTTTGGAGTTGCTTGTGGCGGAGGGCAGGAAGGGTAGCAGGGCCGGGAAGGGGGCTGGCGGGCACTATATCTGGGAGTAAGTTTCCAGGATCGGGAGAGCCTGCACGCTTGCTCGCTAGTAAGTTTCTGACCGGGGAGGGCGCGTGGGGAGGAGGAGAGGGAGGGGTGCATGTATATAGAAGGGGGGAGGGGGGAGCAGATTTCCTGCGGGGAGGCTGAATGCATATGGAGAGTAGATTTCCTGAACGGAGGGTGGAGGCTAGACGGACCGAGTAAGTTTCTTGCTAGGGTGGTGGCGGAGGTGGTGGGTTGGTGCTTTGGGAACCCAGAGCTTCCTACTGGTGTTGGGGGGAGCACGCTGTTGGGTGGGGGTGGGGTGGGGGGCGAAGGGCCAGGTTCCCTGCTGGGGAGAGGGGCTTGCATCTGGGGAGTATGTTTCCTGGCGGAGCGATATTTGTTTACAGGCTGATGGCAGTACTGTAAGTGAGTAGCGCTTCTAGGAGGCGGCTGTGATATAAATTAATATTGAAATTACTCCATCAGCTCTGCTTGCCCCTCATCTCACCCCCCAAGCGGAGACTGGTCTTGTCGGATTGCCCATGCACTTGTTGCAGAAACAGCCAAGGTAGGCAAGAACCTTATTAAGTTTCATTAAAAAAAAAATTAGTTGGGGGATGCTCCTTGAGAAGACGCGGGGTGGGGGGAGGGGAAGGGACAAAGTGGGGGGGGCCGAAAAGGAAAAATGTTCCCCCACTTCTTTACTTTCACTATATAACTAGGGCCTTCTCTCTGCTTCCCTTCACTCTTTCCTCTCGGAGCTCCACGGCATCCCAGCAAAGGGGGAGGGGTGCGATGGGCGCTAAAATTGGCAGACCTGGCTTAAAGGGTGGTGGCAGGGCTTGCACTTGAAGGTTGTGATGTTATAAAGCCTTCATTCTTCCAGCCGAGAAACCGCGGGACCCTAGGGATGTGCCTTTTGGGGTTTTTGACATGATGCATATGTGTCTGTATGTGCGCCTGTAAGGCTCTTTGGGGGGCTGGGTACCCCCCAGAAGTTAAAGTGGCCACCCAGATGGGAGAGTATGTGAGAGGGTGTACCTGCCCCTCCAGTCTCAATCAGCTTCAGTTCGGAAGACTGGGAAGTTGCTGCTGGCGGTCTGAAGAAATAGATATTAGAAAACAACACAAAACCACCCATTCACTGGCGGAGGCCGAGAGCACCTGGCGGGCAGCCTCTGGTCAGCACTGGGCTGAAGCATGTGCGCCTGCCATCCTTAGGTTAAAAGAAAATGACTTTTGGTTCCTCCGTGTGCTTTCGACTGGCCTGCTAGAGCCAGCTTTGTGGAAACTCTTCCCAGACTAGACGCGGCTTTGGCAAGTGAACGTTAAGTGTTGAAGTCGGTTGCTAACATGGCTTGGGCTGTCTTGTGAAGTGTATGGAAGTGATGCTTAGGAATGATGATCCAGGGATGGCTGAAGAGTTCTTTAAAAAAATGCCTTCCGAAAGCCGACCCGGTGCACTTTTTTAGCAGGCCTTGGAGCAGAGCTTTAAAAAAGGAGTTTCCAGTTGACCCACTTGGTACCAACCTTCTGCATCATTACCTGTTTCAAGAAAGCAGTCTGGTCACAGATGATGTGGTTTTGTGCCCACTGGAAGGATAGCAAGCAGAAGTACTCCGTGGTTAACTAGTTAACCAGCAGCCTTTGCTTCTCCCTGCCTGTTTTCCTGGTCCTCAGCCTGCTGGTTTCTGCAGATGGGTTGTAAGTTTTGGCTGTCAGGTATCTGGATTATGCCGAGAGTTTAACTTTGCCAGGATAATTTTAGCACCCGAGGTTTAAACCTAGACATGTTTTAGTAGGGGCAGGGAGTAAACACTAGGCATTGCAGTTAACTGAAGTTGGTTAAGCTTTCTGCAGTTCTGTAGCCAGGCTCAAGTCTGGTAGGGGAAAAAAATGGGTTTAAAAATATTTCTCTACACATTACTGATGGACAGGGCATTCTTTCTTTCCTTCCTGTCATCAGATTTCCAGATTGAGAATTTGATATTTGGTAGCTTGAGAGTTGAGTTAGTTGGGAATTAAATATTATTGCCACTTGTCAAATGTTCCTACCTAGGCATTGGTTAAACAAATTAGCTCTATTTTTTCCCTGCTTAAAATCTGTGCCTGGTCATGGTATGTGCTGGGAAGGTAAACAGAATCTCTACGCGTGTTTATCCTAGGACAGTGGAATTATTGACATGCTCACCCTCGGAGCCAAGAGCAGTCATTCAGTTTTTTTCCCCTTATATTTATGAGATTTATTTTATTGTCTTGCTTTGGCCATTAATCAAGCCAGCAGCTTTTTTTCTCTTCTGCTGGGATGTTCTTGTGGTAATAAAGGTTTGAAGGCCCATGAATCATAATTCATTCTTTTAAACATGTTGTGGTGACTGCCAGGGTTTGATTTATAGGAATTGATACTGGGAGCGACACACCTCTTTGGGCCCCGCCCTCTCGGGCATGTCCATTTTTGCCAAAGGTTTGTTGAGAAGCCAGCTTGACATCTCAAAAAAGAGCGTTTCCCGTCTGCTTTATGGGCATGAGAAGATTAATTTTACAGGTTCCATAGTAAACATGAGTCTTTTCACAGCTTGGTAAGCAGGCTTCCACATCGCAGGCATGTGTTAATATCACATAGCATTTATGTGAGCTTGCTGTGAACGCAGTTGTTCTATGAACTGTGTGGAAAGTGCTCAGTTTTGCTTCCTTCAACCTGCTTGGGCCTGTGGTTTTTGTTGGGGTAGGAGCATTAATTATAAATGAGGGGACTGCTGCTTATATAATAAAATGTGTGGTTACAAAACCAAAGCTTATTTATCATATTCATTTTCTCAATCTTTGATGGTTGGGCTGGTCACAGTAATCAAAAGCATTGTTTTGTGTTGGGGGGGGAGTATAAGGATTCTCCATAAAGTTGATTAATCAGAAAGTGTTAACATATTTTGCATTCAGTAGTGGGCTCAAGTTTACAGTATCTGTAAAGTGACAGAACTTTTCAAGGTGGTTTGATGGTCAAACCAAGGCGAAAATGTCACTGAGAAATGGAGAGGGTACCAGTTTCTAGCACTTCCGGGTTTCGGGTTTTTTTTTTTTTTTTTTAAATTAAAAATGCACGGTTTGATCCATGAGTTCCATCCATGTCTGACGTCCTATGACTCCGTCTCGTGGAGAGGTCTCCAGAGGTCTTGACAGTGTCTTCCTGGGCCAACGGCCAAATTGCTTCACAGACTTGGGCAAGTTGATTAACTTCTGTTTTTGTCTTCTCACGGGGAGAGTGGATTGGTACCTTGGCATTCCAAAAAAGACTTCTGAGTGGCCTGGTAATCTTGACCATCACAGCGAGGAGATACTTATGAAAGCCAGCCAGAGTCTTGGGGGAAAAAAGTGCATGGTTGAAACCCAATTATATGTGCTCACGCAGAGTGGCACATAATCCCAGGCACCAAAAATAATTTCAGTTCATCTCGGAAGTCTCCCCTGCAGCCAGCTGGTTCACCTGTCTAATTATGCTTGGTCAAGTCTAAGGTTCATTGAGCAGTGCAGTACCAGAAAGCCTAGTGGGGCTTTTACCTATTCTCTGGGAAAAAAAAATTCACACGAAGGTCATTGGAATTTGCTTGTATATTTGCCATTGTGTTCATGGTAATGATATTGTATTGCCGTTGCCTCTGGGACATTTTGTATTTCACTGTGGGCATTTTTGGGGAAAAAGCTCTTGGTGTTTGTACTGACTTCGAACATTGACGTGTAAAGTAAGGACCCAGACAAGCGGCCCAGACCCCAGGCAGGACAAGCCTGTTCTGACTGTCCTGCGCTGAGCAGTTGGATTCAGCTCATTTTATTTCTCACTTCATAAAACTGTACTTTAGGAGAGAGAGAGGATTAGGATCTTGTGGATTAGTACTAATATTTCTGAATTTGCATGTTTAAGGCGAAGCAATAAAATAAAGGGGAAATTAAACAGTTGCTTTCTCTTGTGGGGAGAGGGTGACAAGAGCGGCTGGCTCTTGTTCTGAGAAGGCTTTTCCACACGGGCACTGTGGCATTTTGAGGAAGAATGTAGGCTCGAGCATGAGTTTGATTCCAGGGCTCTCTTAATCTTTTTTTCCTGGGTTAAATTAAATACACAACAAAAAGCCCTGTGATGTTTTGTAAGAATTTTCAAGTTCTCTGGGCATCTGTTTATAGGGTCTGCTGGTTAGTTTGGGTTCACTGAAGAAATGGATGAGTTTTGCCTTTTCCTCATGGAAGACAACAAGCTGAGAATGGGTGGGACGTGCTGAGCTATTGGGCTTTTGGTGTGGCAGTATTAGCACTTTTTTTTTTTTTATAGAGAGGAAGGGGAAAAAAAGAACTTGTGTGCCTAAATGGCAGTGATAACTCTAGGCTCATGGCTGCTAACAGTTGCTTTCCTGCCATGACTGGCCCTGGTTTACTCACTTGTGCATTCAGCAGCTGCTTATTGGTCAGCTACTGTTTGCTAGGCCCTGAGGCTGGCTCTGGGAATATGTTGATAATTCAAACAGACATAATCTCCCTCTGCCTATCCCCCACCCCAACCCTAGTTTACAGTCCAGAGGGGAGGCTGACATGTAAAGAAATATATGTTGCAAAATGTGATAAATGCTCTGATGAAATCCTAGGGGGCAGTGACCTGGACTGACTTAGCTAAAGCAGCCTAGGGAAGCCTCTCTGGGCATGGGGTGGGGGGAGGCAGAGGGCACCAGGCAGAGGAGAGACGTGGTGGAAGCACTTTGGCTTTGGGGGCACCTGAAAAGAGGCCAAGGTGGAGAACAGGGAGAGAGAGGGCACAGGAGATGATTGATTATGCAGGGGGCTCTGGGGGCCTGGAAAAGGTTTGGGTTTCATTTGAAGTGTAGTGGGAAACCATTGAAACTTGCAGTGAGAAGTGGCAGCCTCTAACTAATACACTGGTGGAGAGGGGCAGGTGTGGAACTGGGGAGCACAGTAGTCTGGCAGCTGGAGCTGGCCAGGTGAGGAGGTGACTGGAGGTGAATGGAGGGAAGCAGGTGGCTGTGAGATGAGCCTTAGAGGGTTAGAGGTAGAATGGGTCGGGCTGGGCGATGGATTGGGTGGGGGGTAAGGAGGAGGACTGTAAGACAACAGGTTTTGAGAAGCTGATTAGGTGGGTGGTGCTCTCTGCTGAGATGGGCAGGAGGGAGAGCAGAGGGAGCAGAATCACAGCCACACTGTTGCAGTTGGGACTCCTTTGAATTTGGGGTGCCTGTTCGACTCAGCGTGGAGATGTTAGGCAAGCAGTCTGATACATCATCCGGCATTCGGTGCCAAAGGACTGGTGGGCAAGGGTTGAAAATGTGGGGATGGTCAGCCAGGGGGTGGTATTTTAATCCAGGAGACTGGAGAACATGTCCTAAGGAGCCCGGAGGGAAAAGGCAATGTGTATGTGCGTGCGTGTGATGAGGCCAGAAAAATCACCAGTGGATTTGGTAAAATGGAAGCCACTGGCAACTTGGGAAAAAAACAGCCTCAGTGGAGCAATCAATGGATTGGGTAGGAGCAAGACTGGAGGGCGTTGGCGGGGGAATAGGAGGTAAGGAACTGGTAGTAGCATGTGTAGACAACTTTTGGGCAAAGCCTGGCCAAGAAGCGGGGCTGAGCAATGGAAGAGGAGCTGGAAGGACATGTGGTAAAGGGGAGCGTTTGGGGGTGCTGGTGGTATATCTGTGTGCTGATGCGAAAGGTCAGTGGAGAGGGAGTGGTTGACAAGAGCCGTGGGTTGGGCTTCCTGAGTAAAAGCCCTGGAGGTCTGAGGGGGAAGATCTGGCCTTTCCTGGAGGAAGGACACTTCTTCCTTGGGTCCAGTGTGCAGGTGCAGGTAAGGGGAAGGTGAAGGAGCCATGCCTGGGCTCCGAGGTGCTCTGCCTCTGCAGGCTCAGGCCACACACCCTCCATGGGAAGCACTTTGGGCTTAATATTGGACTCCAGCGGGAGCCTGCAAGGGTTAAGACTGCATCAGAAAATTGTACTGCATTTTTTTTTTTGAACATTTGACTGCATTACTGAGCAGTACAGAGGAAAGAGCAGATTCTTTTGCTTGGGAAAGAGTCATCAGATAAAGTAATTTGGGCCTTACATTAGATTTATTTGAAAACTATGATTGGAAAAAGACATCTGTGATTTTCAGCCTTGTTCAAAAGTTGGTGGGCACTATGTCATATGTTTTGAACAAGAACCTACAAAAAAAAAAAAAAAGAGGAAGGCAAAGGTCTGCCTCTCCTTCAGGCTGCGTTTCACAGAAAGATGCCATAGACTACCAGCCTCCGTGGCCAGCCTTGGGGTTTGCACGGGAGGTGGGTGGGTGAGGAGAGAGACAGAAAACTGGGTTGGGGTCTAGCTCTGTCTTTCGCTCTGGACAGGTCAGCTTCTGAGCCTGTCTCCACATGTGCAAAAAGAGGGTGAAGCCATCTGTGGCCTCTCCTCTCAGACGTGTGAGGATGGAATCACATAATGTACGGAAAGTGCTATGTAAACTGTAATAGGCAGCAGCGAGGTGAATTGATCTTCAGCCAGATCTTATTTTCAGATATAAAAACCTGACAACCAGTGAAACACTTCCCTTAATTTCCCAAACCTTCTACTAAAAACTGTTCACCGTGTCCATTTCCACTGATGTTCCCTCCTTGAAGCCACTTTCTATTTGGGGTTTCTAAGTCCTCTGTGATCCCTTTAGGGAAACTGATCTTCCTGTTGGAAGGCGGGCATCAGAATGCTGGCTGTGAAATGCTAGGTAGTAGAGGTTCAAACTCTGCTTCCATATTTAGGATTTGAGAATCGTCCACTCAAAGGGCTAAAGTAACTTGATTTGTGAAGTGGGTACAGGAGAGCCTTGAACCTACCCAAGGAAACTACTGTTGTCAAATCCTGCCCCCTCCCTCCAGTCATCTTAACAGCCTTCATTTGCATTCAGTATTTGTTTTGCAAATGAGACTTGTGTAGAACTGAGTCTACTGAGAAACAGTTCTTTAGCCCTTAGTCTTACTGTGTATGCTGGCAAGTCATTTCCAGTTTTAAAAAATATCCCATGATTTTCACTCACTGGACCCTTGGTATCTGCTTAGTAGAGTGAGGCTCTTTTTCTTTCTTTCTACATTATTTTTTATCATGAAAAATCTTTAAACACACACAAAAAGCAGGCAGAATGGTATAATGAACTCCCTTGCACCCCTTGCCTAGATTCAGCGGTTAGTCAGATTTTGCACACCTGTGGATAATGAGGCTTCTTGTATTTGTGTAATAAATACAAGTCGTCGGTTTTGAGAGATCAGTGGAACCGATATCAGCCTGGTTTCATAGAGAGGGGAAAATAATCAACGAAAAATCAGAGAGGGAGGAAATGGATGCCGTCATTGAAATAACTAGTGTGTATCTAGCATTTTTTTGGTCCAAAGGCTCTTTGGCTTGTCCTATTTTATCTGTGTCTTGAAACAACCATAGGAGGTCGGTATTCTCATTTTACAGCTGGGGAAAGTGAGGCTCAAGAACTAGAATTGAAAAAAATACAAATGAGTTATTAATCTGGAGTCACATGACCAGCCAGCATTCAAAGCCCCAGTTTAATGCCAGACTTTGAATGGTCTGCAAATTTTGTCGCCTTTCAAATGAGTAATGTTACGCAGTGTTAGATAAGAATGTGACAGAATGTATGCAAAAGATCATGGAAACCAAGACCTTCATCTGGGAATTTCAGGCTCATAACTCCAGTGACCTTAGTTGGAAATAGTCAGATGACTTAAGCATGTTTGGGGCATTACATTTTTAAAAACTTGAGTCGTCTGGCTCATTCTGGAGCACACGGCTTTAAGCCTGACTCATAATTAAAGCCAAAACTTGACTTTAACAAATCACAGGGCTGTTCTCCATCAGCCTCCTGCTCTCAACCCCGTCCCTCTGCGGTGCCCCTCAGTGTGGCGGAACCGGGGCAAGCTGTGGTCATTTCTGGATAGTGTGGTCCTTCGTCTGTGGACTCGGGCTTGGACCCGAGTAACTGGGTCTTGGGCATTTGGCTACCTTGGAAAGCTGCTCCAGGGCCCCAGGGGTCTTTGTCAAAACAAAGGCTGCTCTGGGCCCTCTCCTCATTGTTGGGAGATTGCCTGCAACCTAACATCTTTGAAAGATGTTTTAAAAGGAAGAGGGAGAAAAAGATGGATTTGGTGCCAGGGAGTTTTAATTCCTTCTGTTGTCATCACAATGGGAGCTACCAAGCTCCCTTAAAATTTAACTGAAGGATCCCAGGAATTGAGGCTGGTGGGCAAGTACTGGGACTTGTTCACTTCCCTTTTTTAATTGGGTGAACACACGCTAGCCAAGGGGTTTTCATGGGGAGCCACCATAGGTAGGACATTTAGGGGCCTCTTTCCTTTTGAATCATCTATCTGAGCTGCTTTAGAAACCAGTGTGGAATTCAAACAGTCCCCTGCACCAATGCTCATCCCTGAAGTCCTTCTTGAGGGCGCTGCGTGCCTGGCTGTGGGTCGGGACTGTGGGGTGGTCTGCAGGGGTGCAGCTGGGTTCCTGCAGCCCCTGGTGCTGTTGTCAGAGTTAGCACTGGGCGTGTCTTCCACCCCTTCCAGACTGCCCTGGGGAGAGCAGAACTGAGGCATTCATTTTGTGCCCCTAGTCCCCAGAACAAGCCTGGCAGTAGTTAGTACAGTGTAAATGCTTACTTATTTAAGAATCAGCTGTTGTTTGTTTGTTTATTTTTGTTTTGCCTTTGGTTTTCTCCCTACTGGGTCTTGTTGGAGGAGAAATCCAGGCCTCTCTGCCACCAGAGTCAGTTCCTGCAGCCGCCGAAGGAGACCAGAGGAGAGAAATGTTTCCTTCCTTCTTGCTTTCTTGGTCTCACTGCCTTTAGCTGGGTTGGTTTAACTGAGCTCTCAAATGCAAATGCGGCCCCATCCCCCATCCCTTTTAATAAGTGACATTTTGTTAAATCAGTTATTCAAGACCTTATCTATATTTCTGTCTGTGCTGGCTTAGTCAAAATAGGAAAGAGAGTGAATATTAGATTTCTTTGCCCGCCCCCTCCTCCCTCCCCTTTGAGCAACTCTACATAAGATTTCTGATAGGGGAGGGGTGCCGTGTCCTTGAAGAAGTAAATGCTGCGTGCAGAAAAAATGTGGAGGGCTTTGACTTGTAGCGAATGCTGTTTTTCAGCAGCTGTGATTTTTCCATTTTTCTTTTTCTTTCTGTTTTGATTAGTGGAACTCATTGTGCTCCAGGGTTGGGAATTGCGTTGGGGGAGGGCATGGGGAGAACAGCTTTTACTGGGAGAGCTTGAGTTGGGGAGGAGGCAGGGGAGAAGGGATTTATTGAAAATATATGTCTACTTCTGCTATGATAAAGCGGAGGGCATGTAAAAATGCAAGGGGGAAATCATTATTGTGGTAATGTAGGCAGAGCACCGCTTTCTCATTAACGGAGCTTAGCCCACGTGGAGGAGGAGGCTGCCCGGCCGCTTTGAGAGTTGGGGTATTCAATAATGGCAGAAACTCAGGGGATTGTCTCCATCCCCCCTGCTCACCCCCTCCAGCTGCCTTCTCCTTTCTTTCTCCCATCAGTTTGTAGCCTTTTCATAGCTGTTTGTTGGATTTCATGGGCTCCTTCCTCACCCCTGCCACCCCACAATGCTGGAAGGACTGTTTAATTTTTAAAGTTAGAAGGAAAGAAAATAAATTTTCTCCTGGGAACTCGAGAAGAATTTTGGCAACACAGGGTGAGTCAGAGATTGGATTATATACCCTGCATCCAGAGAGCACCAAGAAGCGGCTATTTAGGGGCTCAGGAATTTGCATATGCTGTGGGGGTATCCAAATGAGGGTTTCACATCTCTTACTACTGTTTGTAGAGAGCTTACTGAGTGCCTGGCCCTGTGCAGATGTGTCAGTTGTTCAGCTTCCCGACAATTGTGAGAGGCAGATGTGACGCCCACTCTGCACTGAAGAAAACTGGGACTCGGGGCATTTCAGCAGCCAGCGGAAGGACGTGCAGCTGCTGGGTTGTGGAGCTGGTCTCCAGACCCAGGACTAACTCTAAAGGCTGGCTCCTGATCATGAGCCTATGCTGCCTTTAAAAACTGGCTAGTCACCTCTGCTGTTCAGGCCTCTAGATTCTAGGAACCTGGGGAAAATATAGCAACTGCAAGGCCTGCTGGGGACAGTTATGGGTAGAGTGCTTGGAATGTTCATGAGGACTCATCCTGATCTGTTGTTCTAAGGAAGGTCAAGGTTAGGGACTTGCACCTTTGTTAGAAGAGGTGAGTGCCCCGCCCCCATCTCTACCAGGCTTCTCTGACTTTGCTGACAAGTTGTTCATCAAGCACCTACTGAGTGCCTCCCATGTGCCAAGATTGTTCAGTGGCTGGAAATACCAGGACAAATAAGACACAGAACTCAGAGGCTAGTGGAAGATGGTTATGAGAACATAGAAATATGATACATGGTGATGCCTGCCTAGGAAAAGACATTTCGGAAGCAGCAAGGGCGAGAGACTGTGTAGAGCAGCCAGGGAGGTCTTCGTAGGGAGGTCTTCGTGGAGAGGTGGAGCCTGGTGGCCTTGTGCTGGTTCAGTGGAGGCTTGCCAGGTAGACTGGGGGAGGGGGTGGAGCAGCAGATAGCCCGGCAAGTATAGGAAGCCACATGCAGTCTGCCCTGACTAAAACGTCACTTCAGAGCTTACCTATCTAATTTCATTTCTTATCACCTTTGGTTTAATGCTCTAGAACTGTGTTGTCCACTATGGTAGCCATTAGCTATGCATGGCTATTTAAATGGAAAATAATTAGAAATTAAATAGCATGGGCAGTTGTGCTCCCCAGTTGCACTAACCACATGTCAAGTGCTCGTAGCCACATGTGGCTAGTGACCACCCTTTGTAAAGCATAGAGAACATTTCCACTTGTGCAGAAAGTTCTCTTAGCTCGTGCTGCTCACAAGCTTTGCTCCTGGGGGAGGGGGAGGGTTGGGATGGGAGTAAAAGGCAGAAAACTGTATTCGAACAACAATTAAAAAAAAACCCACCCCCAAACCCCCCACCTTTGCTCCTAGGTTTCTTCTGTATGGAAGGTTTCCTCCTTTGCCCCTCACCTGGCTCACTGTCCTTTCCTCCAGAGGCTTGCCCTAACACCCCAGCCGGGCTTCCTTCCCACTGTCCACCTGCACTGCAACAGTCCCTCTCTGTGTCTGTCCCCCTAACAGGACTTTTAGCTTCTTAAGGATATAAGTAAGATCTTGTTCATCCCTGTGCTGTGTCCTGTGTATCATTGTGTCCCCAGTACCCAGCTGAGGCTTGGCACATGGGAAGTTCTCAGTGACAGTTACAGGTGATGGGGCTGGAGAGGTAAGCAGGGTTTGGGCAGGGAGGACCTGGTGCCACATTATGGAGCTTGGTCTTGACCCTGTAGGCAGTGGGAGTCGCTGAAGGGTTTTAGTGAGGAGGGTGTGTGGGGGAATGGGGTCAAGTCAGATTTATGTATTGGCAAGATTACTCCTAGAGGTGTGGGGGACGGGCTAGAGTGGCTGAGCTTGTAGGTCAAGAGATCAGTTAGGAAAGTGCAAGCAACACAGGGGAAAGAGGGTCTGGATGCTTAGGCTGTGGCAGGGATGTTGAAAGAGTAGCATGACCATCTTGCCAAGTCAGAACCTCCTTCCGTTTCTCTCCATTTTGGATGCTCTTTGCGGTTTCTAAGGGCGACTGTGGAAAGAATTCTCTTTGATTTCTTCTGCGTCCCTCGACCCCTTTGCTGTTTGAGACCCCAGGCCAGTGCTCAGTGACCATCCGTTTCCACTCTTTGTCAGCCTGCTGCCCTCTTGCCCCCCGCCCCCATCCCTCCCTCTCTGTACTCACCGGTGCTTTTCCCTTCAGGTCATGTCTTACTCCATGTCGCCCCATTTCTAACCCTTACGTTGGAATCTGAGCAGAGCCGGGGGTTCGGCCCTTTGCCCTTGTTGCCCTGTGCCAGGTTCTTCTCTGAGGACACTTCCAGGGGGTTAAAGTTAAGAAGCTTGTAGAGTTCTGAAGAGGAGTTTGGCAAGTAATGCGATCAATCTAGACTGTTTGAGATAGCTAAGAAGGAACCAGGATGGCAGAATTTAGAGAAGCCTAAGAGGGTTGTTTTCTTTAGGAAGGTGAGGCGTTGTGCACTGGCCATTGTGCGTCTTCGAGGATAAAACACATTTCACAGTATAACCGCCTCCTACTAAGTACAGAGATGTGCCATCACTTCACATACAGGGGTAGGTTAGTAGTAGTAAATAATACAATGATCAATTAATAAGTAATAATACAAGAATAAACTGTTTTGTGAACTCACAACTGTAAACTTACTTTTGCCCACCCCTGTATTTTACCTCATTTAATCCTGAAAGCAAGTCCACGAATAAGGCGTTATTGCCCCCATTATACAGCTGAGGATGAAGAGGGTTACTCCAGGTCTCGTGGCTAGGAAACTGCAGAGCAGGGCTTTAAAACCAGGAACTGGACCTGGGTGACTGTAAAAAGCAGGTGCTTTCCCTCTTTCTTATCCTGCTTCCCATCTAGCCCTGCCCGTGAGCATGGCCTGAATTTTGCTCAGAAATATGACTCTTATAATGTGGTTCAAGAGGACCACTCCGACCCTCTGAGAGTGTTTACTGGGCAGCAGTTGACTTCTCAGAGCCTCTTTTTCCCAATCCTCAGTTCCTTTGCTTTCTTTACTGGCTGAAAAACTTTCTTTTGAGAGGGAAAGGAGATAAAAGATGCAAAAGTGCTTTGAGAACTATAAAGCCATACTCTTTACTCTTCTGCATAATTGTTTTCTGAAGGGGCAAAGTTCTGTGAGGGCTGGGTCCTGGCGCTGTATTTGCATTTGGGGCAGGATGTGTGTGCGGGTCATACAATCGCCATTGTTCACGTCCAGAAGTGAAGTGCTCGGGCCTGAACCTGCTCTCGGCTCCACCCCAGTTGTTCGGCTTGTTTTGGGGGATCGGATGGGGGCCGGGCTGCACTGGGGACAGGCCTCTGGCCAGAGCTGGAGTGCCCTGCATGACCTTGGGAAAGTCGCTTCCCCTCCCTAAACCTCTCTTTCCTGAAATGGTCACATCTATGTGGATAGGTCATTGGGAAGATTAATGGCAGAATACGCCTAAAAATCCGCACTTCGTCGGCCAGACGGTGGCATGGGTTTGTGGATTGGGAGTCGTGTGCACTCCGCGGTCTGTTGAGCAGACTCTTGGCCCGTCCCCTGTCCCTGATCCGGAGGCAGGGCTCAGATTTACGGTCTTCTCTCCCGCGTTTAAGGCCTGGAGGAGACGTGAGTCAAAGCTTCATTAGGGCTAAGACTTTTTTTTCACTGAAATTGTGTAAATGGTAAGTGAGAGTAGTTTATAAAACCTTCTTTTGGGGAGGGAGACTACAAACGGTACACAGTAATTGTGGAGAATTTGGAAAATATTGACAGGTATAGGAAGAAAATAAAAATGGTGTTTAATTCCTTCCTGTTAGCATCTTAATGATTTCCTTCCAGAACTTTTTGTAGGCAGTAGAGTCTGGGCCCAGGCCGCCGGGCGCACATCCTGGAGCCTTCGCTCCCGGAAACCCTGACACTGACCTGCGCGCTGGGGCAGACGTGAGGCGAGGCAGGTAAAATAGTTGGGAGCGCCTGGCAGGTAATGACGCATTTGCTTTAATATTCTGCTTTAAAATCGTATTAGGATTATTTTGAGTGTGCTTTAATATAGTGCTCATTAAATGTTCCTTAGAAACTATTTTTCTTAAATAGTTGTTTAGCGTCCTCTCAAATAGATTCTGTGTTTAATATTTGTGGGGCACCTACTGTGTACCAGGTACTGGATCCCATAATATTTTTAGTCTCTATTATTGAAATTTAGCTTATCATTTTTGACCATTACACATAATGCTTTGATGAACATTCAGGTACATAAATCTTTGATCATATCTCAGATTATTTTCTTAAGATAAATTCCTGGAAAGGAGAATTCCTATGTTAAAGAGAGGAGGCATTTTTAAGGTTCTCAATAATATTTCCTAATTGTTCCTCACAAAGTTTAAAAATTAATTTGTATTTGAACTACGAGCATTTGAGAGTACTCACCTCGCTTCATTGTCCCTAATATCTTTGTTTCTTAAAAATAGTAATTCTTGGGTCACATGGATTACCTTCTAAACCAGACACATTAGCCCTGGCCAGTGTGGCTCAGTTGGCAAACTGAAGGGTCACAGGTTTGATTCCCAGTGGGGGCACATGCCTTGGTTGCAGGTTTGGTCCCCAGTCGGGGTATGTGCAAGAGGGGACTGGTCAGCATTTCGCTCCCTTTCTTTCTGCCCCTGTTCCCCTCTCTGTAGAATCAATAAAAATTTTAAAAAAAGTAAATAAATAAGTCACATTACTTCTCTGGGCCTCCATTTTTTCTTACTGCAAGGTGGAATGCAGATGTCTCTTGCAAGATGACTGTTATTTGTTAATTTAGCGAGGTCTTTGGACTTCTGTTATAGAAAGACTTTGCAGATGACCAGAATTACTATCAAAAGTGATTCTTTCTGCTGAGTGGGAATTTCCTCGTGTTTATGGAAAGAGGACTTAAGGAGTGCCTCTCACACACCACTCAAAGAGTGAGTGAGCCTCCCGTCCCTGTCTGGGCCACAGGATGTGACTGATACCTGGTCTGTCTGTTGGCAGACGAAAGCATTCTGCACTCATGCGAACAAATGTTGCCTATAATTGGCTGCAGAATTACAGGTTCTCTGTCCAATTTTCTAGGAATTTGTTCGTTTTGAAACTTTTTAAGAAAATGAACGCCACTTTCAGCTCCCTCAAGTATAAGAAAATACGGTCATAGTTTTATATGAATTTAAGTACTGAGAAAAGTTGTTCTGCTGAAAATGCTCAGGAGTAGAAAGAAAATTAATACCAGTCACCACTTCATCAACTTGATAGACCCTCTGCTTTACAAAGTGGTGCGTTTCTTTCTAGTATTTTTTATATATACATATATATTTGCATGGTTGGATGCTTTGTGTGATTCTATATTTTGTGTTTTAGAGCCTACCTTAAATCAATACTTTAACCATTTCTTGGACAATGCAAGCTTCTCACAACACTTAGACTGCTTTTATGTCCTAATGCCCTTTGAGGTCTTGGATTTTAATTCTCTCTCTGTACAGGGTGGGACAAAAGTTGGTTTTAGAGTAGGTTTACAGCTGTAAGCACACAAAACACAGTTTATTCTTGTATTATTATTTATTAATTATTATATTATTTTCCATACAAACAACTGTAAACCCACTTTTGCCCCACCCTGTTTATTAAATCCCACAAGACAGTGTTCTTTTGTTTATTTTTTTAAGATTTTATTTATTTTTTTGGCGGGGGGAGGGAGAAGGAGAAGGAGAGAAACATCAATGTGTGGTTTCCTTTTGCTCACCCCCTACTGGGGACCTGGCCCACAACCCAGGCATGTGCCCTGACTGGGAATCAAACCAGCGACCCTTTGTTTCACAGGCCGGCACTCAATCCACTGAGCCATATCAGCCAGGACAAGACAGTATTTTAAAAAATCATTAACAACAGATTAATCCATGTATTTACTCTCTTTGATGTTCTTTGTTTCTTCCTGTAGGATTGCACTCAGCTCTTCTCTCAGGTGGATTACCTTCTGCCTGGAACTCCGTTTGGTTGTGTGCGCGCCTCCCCGTGTGGTGGAGGCGCTTGCTGCTGCCACAGTTCACTCGGCGTTTGTCTGAACCTTCGTATTTGCAGGGTATTTTCACTGGGTAGAGAGTTCTAGCTTGTCTTCTTCTTTATTTAATCCTTTAAAGATATCCCATTGTCCTCTGGCTTTCTTCATGTCTATTAAAAAGTCACCTGTCAGTTTTATTGTGTTCCTTTGACAGGAACATGTTTTTCTGTTTAGTTTTGTGTTTCGGTAGTTTTACTATGATGTGCCTAAGTGTGGTTCTCTTTGTATGTATTCTCCAGGGACTTCAGAGAGCTTCCAGAATGCATGGTTTGATTGGATTTTTTTGGTCAGTTTTAGAAAATTCTTGGGCAGTTCTCTTCAAATATTGCTTTTGCCCCATTATTTCCCTCCTCTTCTTAGATTCCTACTCCTGTTACACCCTTGCATGGCATCCTGCATGTCTCTGAAGCTCATTTTTGTTTTTTCCGGGCTTCGGTATGAGTTCTTTCCTCCTGACCTGCCTTCCAGTTTACCAGTCATCTCTTCTGCTGTTCTCGTTTGTTGTCAGGCCCATATATTCGGTTCTTTTTATTTTTCAAAAGTTTAAAAAATATATATATATATATAAATAATATATTTTATTGATTATGCTATTATAGTTGTCCCATTTGCCCCCCTTTATTCCCCTCTGCCCTGCACACCCCCTCCCACCCATATTTCCCCCCCACTTTAGTTCATGTCCATGGGTCGTACATATAAGTTCTTTGGCTTCTACATTTCCCATACTGTTCTTACCCTACCCCTGTCTATTTTCTACCTACCATGTATGCTTCTTATTCCCTGTACCTTTTCCCTCTCTCTCCCCCTCCCACTCCCCTGCTGATAACTCTCCATGTGATCTCCATTTCTGTGGTTCTGTTCCTCTTCTAGTTGTTTGCTTAGTTTGTTTTTGTTTTAGGTTCAGTTGTTAATAACTGTGAGTTTGCTGTCATTTTACTGTTCATATTTTTTATCTTCTTTTTCTTAGTTAAGTCCCTTTAACATTTCATATAATAACGGCTTGGTGATGATGAACTCCTTTAACTTGACCTTATCTGGGAAGCACTTTATCTGCCCTTCCATTCTAAATGAAAGCTTTGCTGGATAGAGCAATCTTGGATGTAGGCCCTTGCCTTTCAGGACTTGGAATACTTCTTTCCAGCCCCTTCTTGCCTGCAAGGTCTCTTTTGAGAAATCAGCTGACAGTCTGATGGGAACTCCTTTGTAGGTTACTGTCTCCTTTTCTCTTGTTGCTTTTAAAATTCTCTCTTTATCTTTAATCTTGGGTGATGTAATTATGATGTGCCTTTGGTGGGTGCTTCCTTGGGTTCAACTTCTTTAGGACTCTGAGCTTCCTGGACTTCCTGGAAGTCTATTTCCTTTGCCAGATTGGGAAAGTTCTCCTTTATTATTTGTTCAAATAACTTTTCCACTTGTTACTCTTCCTCTTCTCCTTCTGGTACCCCTATGATTCAGATGTTGGAACGTTTAAAGATGTCCTGGAGGTTCCTAAGCCTCTCCTCATTTTTTTGAATTCTTGTTTCTTCATTCTTTTCTGGTTGGATGTTTCTTTCTTCCTTCTGGTCCACTCCATTAATTTGAGTTCCAGTTTCCTTCCCATCACTACTGGTTCCCTGTACATTTTCCTTTATTTCACTTAGTGTAGCCTTCGTTTTTTCATCTAATTTGTGACCAAATTCAACCATTTCTGTGAGCATCCTGATTACCAGTGTTTTGAACTCTGCATCTGATAGGTTGGCTATCTCTTCGTCGCTTAGTTGTATTTTTTCTGGAGCTTTGATCTGTTCTTCCAGTTGTGCCTTTTTTTTTTTTTTTTTTTTTTTTTTTTTTTTTTTTTTTTTTTTTTTTTTTTTTTTTTTTTTTTTTTTTTTTTTTTTTTTTTTTTTTTTTTTTTTTTTTTTTTTTGGCCTTGACATGCCTGTTATATAGTGAGGGATGGAGCCTTAGGTATTCACTAGGGCGGGGCAACCTACGTTGATACGTTGTGACACTGTATGTGGGGCAGGGATCTGAGAGGGAATAATGGTGCTTGCTCCTTTCTCTGCTGGATTTCAGTCACTTTCCTTGCTCCCCACAAGCAAATTGGGCCCTTCTTGTGCTGATTCCTAGGTAGGTGGGTTTGTGTATGTTTTAGGACCCTGTGGGTCTCTCCAATGAACTCTCCTGTGAGACTGGGAGTTTCTGCCCGTCCCTTAACCCCACAGGTGTTTTCAATCAGTGGTTTGAGGCTTTATTTCCCAGCGCTGGGACCCTGAGTTGTGAGGTCTATCCACCTCCCCCTTTGTTTCGTCTGGTTTATCTGCACGTGAATATGGGACTGCCCGGTCCGCTAGCCGCTGCCTTGCCGGCCCAGTTTTACAATCCACCACCTTACTGAGTCCACCAGCCGCCGCCTTGTCACGACCCCCATCTGCCCGGCCACCTGACTCCTCCCCTCCTTCTGGTCTGGATGAATGTGTCTTCTTTAACTCCTTGGTTGTTGAACTTCCATACAGTTCGATTTTCTGTCAGTTTGGTTATTTTTTGTTTTTAAATTGTTGTTCTTCTTTTGGTTGTGTGAGGAGGCACAGTGTAAAAAGTTTCAAAGATTAATTTATTTCAGAGGAAGAGGGGGAAAGAAACAGCAATGTGTGGGAGTCCATCAGTTGCCACTCACATGCTCCCAGTATGGGCCCTGACAGGGAATCGACCGGGGGACCTTCCGGTTTGCAGGCTGGTGCTCAGTCCACTGAGCCATGCCAACCAGGGCTTACTTTTTTTAATTTTTAAAAAAGATTTTATTTATTTTTAGAGGAAAGGGAAGGAAGGGAGAAAGAGAGGGAGAAAATTCAGTGTGTGAGAGAAACGTTGATCAGTTGTTTCTCACACGCCCCAGTAGGGTACCTGGCCTACAGCCCAATCATGTGCCCTGACTGGGAGTCAAACGGGTGACCTTTTGCTTTGAGGGATGACACCCAACCCACTGAGCCAAGCTGGTGAGGCCTATGTATTCAATTTTTAATTTTTAAAATTTTTTTGGTAAATATTTTATTATAAATAATATATAGCAATATTTATACATTTTAAATAGAAAATATTTATATATTTATATTTATAATAAAATTTTTGAGTGGATGGATTTTCTTTTTTTGAGTTTCTTTTATTTAACACTTTTTAAAAAATTACAGCTGACATACAACACTGTATTGGTTTCAGGTATGCGACGTAGCGATCAGACATTCACAGAACTTACAGAGTGAGCACGTGACAGTCTGGGTCGGACCGCACCACACGCAGTTGTTACAGTGACACTGACTATATTCTCTGTGTTGAACTTGACTTCCCCTTGACTAGTTTTGCAGCTGCAGTTTGTCCTTAATCTCCTTTACCGTTTTTGCCAATCCCCCCACCCCGCCATCTGGCAGCTATCAATTTGTTCTCTGTATTTATGAATTTATTATTATTTTTCAGTTATTTTGTTTTTTAGATTCCTAAGTGAAATAATATGTAATTTGTCTTTCTGTCTGATGGGCTTCACTTAGCGTAACACCCTCTAGACCCATCCATATCACAAAGGGCAAGATTTTGTTCTTTCTTTTGGCTGAGTAATATTTCATTGCATATATGTACCACGTCTTACTTATCCATCCTTCCAGCAAGGGGATTGTTTTTCATGATTGCGTTTTTCTCAGTGTTCCTTTCTACCTATTTGCTGGTATACTTGTTTTTTTTTTTTTTTAAAGAATGAGGGGATCTGGATTTTTTTAAAGAGCAAGGGGAAGGAAGGGAAAAAGACAGGGAGAGAAACATCGATGTGCAGGAGAAACACTGAGCAGCTACCTCTTGCGCGCCCCCAGCTGGGGATCTGGCCTGCAACTCTGGCATGTGCCCCAACCAGGAGTCAAACCAGCCATCTTTCAGTTTGTGGGACCACACCCAGCCCACTGATCAACACCAGTCGAGGCATACTTGGTCATTTTTGTTTGAGTGCTGGGCATTTTACGTGGAAAATGTAGAGGCTCCAGATGGTACATCACCTGGATTCAGTGAAGGCCTATCTGTTTCTGATTCACTCTTACTTGTCGAGTGGGTGTTTGTTAGGGTCCTTCCTATTTGGAGGTCCAGATGACCAAGTTCTGTTTCTCTGCCATTGAAACCCCAATCTCTGCGTCACTGTTTAGTCTTTTAACAGCCTCTTTCTGCTTGGATGCCAGAGTCCAGCCCTCCGCACACACGGCGTAGGTGTCAGCAAATGCCTTGCGGGAAACTGCAGAGCACTGGGCTCCCCTCCGTGCTGTTCACGGTTCTCTGGTGTCGTGGCCTGTCAAATATTGGATGTCTGTGTAGCCCTGAACCCCAGTTTTTAATTTTCTCAGTCCAGGAAGAAAGCTGCTGCAAGCTTTAATTTGCTCCTTCTACCAGATAGGAAAATGTCCCGAGGGGAAAGACTAGCCACTGACACAGCCTCTCTGAGCTTCCTTTCCTCACAGGGGTGTGAAACTCATTTTCACAGGGGCCACATCAGCCTTCCGGTTGCCTTCAAAGGGCCAAATGTAGTTTTAGAGCTGCATAAATGTAACTTACTCCTTAACTAGGGGCAAGGAACAAAGCGGAGTGGCCCAAGGGCCGTGTGTTTGCCACCTGTGCCCTAGGAGCTTGGTCCCTCGAGTCCTAGCTGTCTTGTACTCCCATACCTTCACACGGTGGTTGTTATCATTACTGTTTTGTATTTCCTCCGCCTTCTACTGTTGTTCTCTGTAGAAGTCCAGTTAGTTTAATAGTTGCTTTGTCATAATGGCTGCAAGTGAAGTCTAATTCTGTGTCTTTTATTATTTGACTCATAGGCGTTTTTCATGTCTTTAAAATTTCTTTATTAGGTGATTTTTAATATCTGCACAAAACCCCTTCTTATGACTTTCATAATCTACTCAACCATTCTTTTATTGTCAGATTTTTAGGTCATTTCCCATAACTTACTTTTATAAATAATGCAGTAAGTGTCTTTGTGTGAAGCATTTTATTAATATTTTAAAAGGATAGAATAGGACTTTCAGAGTTGGAAATATTAATCAGTAGTGATTGTTTTCATGCATATGTCATATACATAAATAAAACTGTAGACCTTTTCTCAGATGTTTCAGAAAGGTTTCCTTTTAAAAAAAGTGTTTTTCTCTGTTTGAAAAATTCATGTAATGCTTACTATGTGCCATTCTTTTTTTTTTTAAAGATTTTATTTATTTATTTTTAGAGAGAGGGGAAGGGAAGGAGATAGAGAGGGAGAGAAACATCAATGTGTGGTTGCCTCTCAGGTTCCCCCCACTTGGGACCTGGCCCGCAACCAGGCATGTGCCGTGACTGGGAATCAAACCCGTGACCCTTTGGTTCACAGGCCCACACTCAATCCACTGAGCTACACCAGCTGGGGCCCAGACATTCTTCTATGTGCTTTATTCTACAGATTTTAATTCTCCTGAGAACCCTGGGACACAGGTACTAATGATGACCCTGGTTTTAAGGATGAAGAATCTGTGGCATAAGAGGGTAGATAAGTAGCCCAAGGTCAGATGGGTAATTGTCCAAGGTCACACACTTGCCCTAATGCAGAGAGTGCCTTGTGTTCTGGCTGTAGAGCCCAAGGTTTTAGCTATTACAGTGTACCACCTTGAGCTAACTGTTTCAGTTTATTCTGTCCTTTCTGCCAATTTTCCAGGGCTTTCCCAGTCTTTCCTTATTTGGGCGTCATTTTTCTCCTCTGCTGTGTGGTTGTTGGGGGGTGAGTGTGAATGTGGGGGCAGTTTGGGGTCAGAGGTGCCAGGGACAGAAGTTACCGTTGGGACTGGGGCTGTGTGGTGGCCGCTTTCTTTATAGGTTGACCAGGTAAGGTTACCTGGTGGCGTGTAGTGAATCTGTTGGTGATCCCTGATGTGGATTTAATGACAAGCGACTTTCTGCTTCCATCTCTGATTTGAGTGGTTAATGTTAGCTGAGCCCCTGCCTTACAGTTTGGAGAGTAAGAGCGAAGTAATGTTTTGCTTCCCACTCCCACTGAACATCAGGATACAGAGTAAAGAGAGAGGACTCATCTGCTGTTGGGCTGTCAGGCCAGCCTCAGGGCAGCAGGATCGAAGAGGTTAAGTCCTGGCGCTGTGGACCTAGTGAGTTGCGGGGAGCGGACGAGGAGCTTGCTGTTCCGTTCCGTGTGTCTCCATCCCTCTCTGTCAGTTTTCCTGGTGCCCATTCTTCTCTTCATCTTCCTGCCCACCTTCCTTTTCGAGTCCAGCATTTTTCTGGGGTGGAGTTAGGTGTGAGAATTGGCTGTTTTCTTTGGGTTGAGTTTAGAACTTGCAGTGAGTTATCAGAGAGGGCTTTGCAGGAAGGACAGCTGTGAACTGTATTTATTGAATAACGTCCAAAGAGGTTGCCAGGAAGAATGATGGGATGGCAGAGAATTGAAGGAGAACGCATCCTGTCCCTGCCTACAGCCCTTCAGTGACCCACCTCGGTAGTCACTGAGAGCCAGAGCCTTTACAGGGGTGTGGGGACACCTTGCCCCCTCTCCCTGTGTCTGTGACACTGTCTTCCTTTCCACCGTCTCCCCTCGCTGGCTCTGCTCCAGCCGCTCTGGCCTCCTGGCTACTCCTTGAACAGACCTGGCATATTCTTGCCTCAGGGCCTTTGTGCAGGCCATCCTCTCTGCTGGGATGGCTCTTCCAGAGCCTGCATACCCAGGCACATTGCTCCCTTTCTCCTTCTTCAGGTCTTCACTCGGGTGTCTCTCTCTTGCTCATTGAGGCTTTTCCCGCTGCTGCATCGAACACTGCGCCCTGCCTTCTGCCCGATGTCCCCTTCTCCTTTGTCTGCGCTTCCCCTCTCCCCCAAACGCTGTAACCTCTCGCATTCCATCTGGTTCACTTGTTCGTTATCTTTACTGTCTCCTCCTTCCTAGAATGCGGGACCCAAGAAGCCAGGGACATCTGTGTGCTGTTCACTGCAGTGTCCCGAGCGCCCAGAATCATGCCGGGCACCTAGTAGGCACTCGGTGACGGCGTGTTGAATGCTGCGTCCTCGGGGGCTCTGTAGGGCCCCCAGCTCAAGAGGCTTTTATCACGTCTTAAAGTCTTTAAGATCTCTTTGCTGGGCAGAATTTTTCAAATTAAAATTTCTATCATTGTCATCCCCTTCCCCCTTCCAGTTCACTGAAGACTGTTATGAAACAAAACTCATTATGCTTCAAACTCTGACAGAGCTGAGGCCCTGGGGAAAGTGAGAGGAGGCAGCAGCGGCGGGCGCTTCCTGCCATTCCCCCTCCTTGGTTTTCTTGGGTGCTTGACTCCCTGAGGAGGGCCTGGGCCCCGCTGGGTGGCGCTGAGCAGGACTGCCTGACCTCCCGGGGTACATCTGAGGGAGGGTCTGCTGGCAGCGAGAGCAGAAGGCCGCATCCTGCAGCGAAGGGTTCCTCCAGTCACCAGTACTCAGGATGGAGGGAAAAGGAGGCAGGCTGGAGAGCAGAGAGGAGAGAGGGGAAGGGAGCGTTTCCTGTGGTTCCACCGGAGGAATAATGTCACAAGGAGAAGTTAGGAGTCTGGTCTTCCTTGAGTGTGACTTTTAGTTTTCACTTAAAGGGAGTGGCTTTCATTCATTTTTCCTGTGTGCATGGTACAGGCAGGCTCGCAGGATCCGGGGGCCTGAGATGGGAGTCAGATCTCCCCTCACTCCTCATTCTGCCAAAGGAGGGACACTACCAGGGGACCTGGGGTGTAACTCAATGGCTCAGAGCCCGGACGCTGAACTGCTCCTGGATCTCTGGGTTCCTGGGAAGTGGGAAAGCCTGCTGGGAATAATTAATGTGTGTAGAAGGGAGGGAGGAGGCTGCGTCTATGAGGAAGTGGCTTAGACTCCTCCCAGCATTCTTTTCGAAACATTTCCCTAAGTGAGTCCAAGCCCAGGCTTTTCAGGGTCAGGGCAGACCTCTCCTCTCACTTCTGACGGGCCGAGGGTTTGTTCCAGGCCTCAGAGCTTCAACTCTGAGTCTCCTTTGGACTTCTGGTTTTTTCTTATGAACAAAGGAAGAGAGCTCAGAGAGTAACATTCTTGGATCATTACAGGAATCGGCCAGGACAACGACGTTATTGGTAAACTGACAATGAAGTGGTGTCAGATGTGGAGACCTGAGGGAGGAGGCCTGAGGGGAGCCCTGGCTCTCCAGACCTGAGGTTTCACCCTCCACCACCCCTGCCCCCCCAGTCTCGGTTTCTCATCTGCGAGTAAAGTAGCATTACCGACTGACTTGACTTTCACCTCCTTTCGTTTCCTCGCTCCTGTCGTCTGGTTCTGGGGCCATAATGAGCTTCAAAAAGCCAGCAGCCAAATGATCAGCTTCTGAAAAATCG
This sequence comes from Tonatia bakeri, assembly GCA_004024845.1. Classification (NCBI taxonomy): domain Eukaryota; kingdom Metazoa; phylum Chordata; class Mammalia; order Chiroptera; family Phyllostomidae; genus Tonatia; species Tonatia bakeri. The sequence continues at coordinate 28,128 of PVIA01010327.1, read as the reverse complement.
AATGTGCAGAACTAAAAACATGCAGTTGCATTGTAATGCAGATGCACTAATAAATTAAGGGGAAAATAATTGAGCTTACAGTTGTTTCCTGCTGCGTTGTCCCAACCAGAAGTTACATAGGAAACAAATGGTCACCCTGGTTGGTCCTGGGCCTGTAGCTTAGTTGTTTGGAATATGAGGCCAGGGAGGCCAAGATCCTGCTTGGAGCCCCTCTTAGGTATTATTACAGCGTCTTGACCCATTATTCAGACTTGACTCCTACCTGCCCAGGTGGCCTGCCAAGCCCACACCTACTGTTTCTCACTGCAGCTCGGGAGCGCACTTGGCTTCGAGTGATCCCTCTGTGCCATGGAGGAAGACAGTTTCCTAGGCATACCTCCTTCTGAGGACCCCAAGAGTCCTGTTTTAAAAAATATGAAAGAGCCCTGGCTGACGTAGCTCAGTGGATTGAGCTCGGGCTGCGAACCAAAGCATCGCAGGTTCGATTCCTAGTCAGGGCACATGCCTGGGTTGTGAGCCCAGTCCCCAGTAGCGGGCACGTGAGAGGCGACCACACATTGATGTTTCTCTCTCTCTCTCTTTCTCCCTCCCTTCCCTCTCTAAAAATAAATACATAAAATCTTAAAAAAATATATAAAAGAGAGCTTATTTCCTATTTGCTAGGCACTTGTTATTATAAGGCCTGTGTAAATAAGGTCTTTGTTCTTATGTATTAGCTAGATTTGGGCTTATTTGAAATAATTAATTCAATAAATATTCAATCCTCACTATATGCAAAATAGTAGGCTAGGCGTTAGGTCCAAGTTTGGCAAACTTTAATAAAAGGTTAGAAAGTACATAGTGTCAGCTTTGTGGGCCTTGTTTCTGTCCTCGATACTCAGCTCTGCCATGGTATTGTAAAAGCAGCTGTAGGTAACTCATGAAGGGATGAGATCTAAGCAAACTGTACTTTGAAGACCAGGAGGCCAGGTTTAGCAGGCAGGCCTCACAGTCACTGACTCCTTCACCCCCTGCTCTCCTTAGAGGTAGAGCTATGCACAAAGCAGATGGGATCGTGGCCCTCAGGGCGCTTTCATTCTTGTTGGGAGTATTTCTTTGCTGCTATTAGTGGCATTGCTTTGAAAACAGACTTGTTATAAATAGTGGGCAAGTAGCTGTGTGGGGGGGAGCATTGGAAACCTAAGTCACTTTACTAAAGAAAGGTTGTAGCAAACAGTTGTAGGTGTGGGGGGCACTGTGTGTACTTAATTTGGCATATAAGGTACTATTTCTGAGTTGCTTTTCCCCTCACTAACATAATTTCATGTGCATATTTCCATGCATTGGCCTAGGTTGTATAATTTTAATGGCTACATTGTATTTCTTGCTGAGTGAAGGCAGATCATGTGCCCCAAGTATGGTAGGTACTTGTTAGGTGTTTGTTTCCAGTTGCAGTAAAAACCGGAAAGTGGAAAAGGAGCTGGTTTCTGCAGAACCTCCACTGGGAGGGACCGTTGACTTGGGAGAACTCTAGAGCCAGGCGTTGGTGATGTCCTTGTGCCATCCCTATGGGTGACACACAACATTTTGCAGCCCGGGATCTGACAAGTAAGTGTGTTGTCAGTGCAGATGTTTCGGGGATAAGCTGAAAAGCATTGGCAGGCTGTGGAGCAAAACTTGGAGTCTGAGGAGCTTTGTGGGGACAAATGGGGAGGAAAGGCAACCCCCTGCAGAGAAGACAAAACCCCCCAGGGGATGGGGTTGATACAGCTGTGTGGGAAAGGCATGGATTCCGGGGAGAGACTGACCTGGATTTGACTCTGGCTGTGGGTTTGCCCCTTATGTGCTCCAACTAGGCACTTCCTTAGACTCTCTGAGCCTCAGTTTTCTTTGCTGCAAAATGGGACTGTCATACCCATTCCATAGAAATGTGGAGGAGATCAGGGGAATAATCTAGTAAGCACCTAACAGTGCTTGGCATGTATTAAACTCACTATATAAGAGTGAGCTGTTATTTGGCATGAGATGTGTTGCCCATGTTAGGCTCACAGTTCACAACAGTAGTTGTTTTACTGTTAATTTGTGTTGAGCAGGTCCTGCAAATTGCCCTGGACTAAAACTGTGCTCTGTGGCCCTTTCGCTTCAGTCCAGGTTTGGAGGTACCACCTCATCACCTCTGTATCGCCTCGCCTCAAGCTGGGGCGATCAGACCTGACTCATGAGCCCAGACTTCTACTGAAATCACGTTAGAGCCTGGTAGTCTCTCATTCCTTCCTTCCTTCCTTCCTTCCTTCATTCATTCATTCATTCAGCACGTACACTGGGCCCCTACTTTGTGCCTGTGGTACAGTGTGCTGTGGTGAAGAAAACAGGTGTGGCGGTCATGGGATTAATCAAATAATCCCACAAATGTTTAATTATAGACTCCAATAAGAGCTGTGAAAGAAAAGTACAGGCATTAGGTTGGGAGAGGACCTCTTTGTATGAGACACAGGTCCATCAGTAATCAGGGATACAAGTCAGAGCGAGATGCCATTTTGTCCCCATTTGATTCTCAGGAGCTGCGTAGTGGCAGGCATGGGAGAGGACACACGAGGTTTCTCCACGCTGCTGTTTGGAGGGGAAACTGATGCACGTACTTTGGAAAACAATTATCTTGTAAAGTTATACATGCACATACTGCATGACCTGGCATTTCTACTCCTAGTTACAAAATAATCATGGAAGGCTCGTTCATGTGGGTGCTAGGAGCTGTGCACAGAGGACATCCCTAGCAGCACTGTCGATTCTGGCAGAAACCTGGAAACCCAGATGCTCATCCGCCGGAGAAATAACTAAATGCATTGTGGTATCTGATGGGCTGTTTGCAGCCGAAACATGAATGAATACCATCTCCATTCAGCCTCATTAGTGAATCTTAATAATCAGCGTTTGAGTTGTATTTTATTTTATTTTTTAAAGATTTTACTTATTTACTTTCAGACGGAGAGGAGGGGAAGGGAAGGAGAAAAGAGGGAGAGAAACATCAATGGTGGTTGCCTCCCATGTGCCCCCAACCAGAGACCTGGCCCACAACCCAGGATGTGCCCTGACTGGGAATCAAACCGGTGACCTTTTGGTTTTTAAGCCGGCACTCAATCCACTAAGCCACACCAGCCAGGGCCTAAGGCTGAATTTTAAAAAGCAAGACTCTGACTATTCCATATAGCATAGTACGTTACGAGTAAATTTTCAAATCAACAAGAAATTTAAGACCCGTTGTTCAGGGATGCAGATATGTGTGATAGAACCATGAATGCTGGGTGGTGGGTGCGCGGTGTCCTTCTGCGGGACTCTGGGATGCGTTCATGAAGAGATCCCCAAGTGCAGTGGTCAAGGTGGGAGTGAGGAAGAACCGGCTCGTGTTTTGAAGGCATAGTAGACTTTCCTGTTTTTGCTTTGGAAAGTTTTTTTTTTTTTTAACTCAAATTACAAAATGTTACACATCAAAGTAGCGAGACTGGGGCATGTGTGTACATCTTTACTTTTTTGTGAGCACGAGCGCATTTTGTGATGACCACAGATGCAGATAGAATATGGGAAACTGTGGCTGTATTTGATATCTCTTGTTTCCTGCACATGCAAGGTGGTGCTGGGAGATCTCAGCTCTGAAGGGCTATGTCTGCAGCCGGGTGTGAGATTCCCTGTCGCAGGGCTGCTTTCACGGCGAGGGGACAGATGTGGCTGGGCGATGAGGCCTCTCGGGTTGGTTCCAGGCAGAGCTAGTTCAGAGATGAGTAAGGAGGGAGCACTTTCTGGTGGTAGGTTTGGGCTCAGGCGTACAGAGCGAAACTCTTCCTCGCTTTTGCTCTTCTCTTCGGTAGGCCCTAGGCGTACCATCTCCCTTGTGGAGGGACAGAGTGGGAGCTAGAGGGGACCAGGCAGAAGTTGGGATGGGCTGGAAGAAACCAAGATGAGCTGCTCGGGGGGTGAAGTGCACCTGATGGGAAGGTTCAAAAACATGCCTGGGTTTGACTGCCTGACCCAGGGTGACATAGAAGCCACCAGAGGGGCGGGGCACCAGTTAGGTGAGCATGGCCCTCCAGGGCAGCAGCGAGTGAAGGAGGAAAGCTTGCAGATGAAGGAAGGAGTCCAGAGGAGGTGATGTGGACAAAGTAAGACTGCGGAGCCAGATCACACACAGTGGCTGCTGCAGAGAACAGGGAACGCTTCCAACACTAGAGAGCTTAACGTGGGATGCAGAGCGGAGTGCCGTGTGGCTTCAGAAAGTCAACCTAGAATTGAACGGTGGAAGCGTCTTGGTGGAAATCACTGTTTTTCAAACTGTAATTTGCAGTCCATTAGTGGGTCGTGCAGTCAACTTAGCAGTCAAGACCAGCAATTTTAAAAAATGAAACAGAAAGGAAACAATAAAATTAGTGAAAGAAATCTTGCGTGGATCAGATGTGTATGGGTCACCATTGTTTCTTGAAAATATTTGTTTGGTTATATATATATGTATATATATGTGTGTGTGTATATGTATATTTATTTATTTTTAGAGAGAAGGGAAGGGAGAGAGAAAGAGAGAAACGTCAATGTGTGTTTGCCGCTTGCGCGCCCCCTACTGGGGACCTGGCCTGCAACCCAGGCATGTGCTCTGACTGGGAATTCCACCAGCGACCCTTTGGTTCTCAGGCCTGCACTCAATCCACTGAGCCACACCAGCCAGGGCCAGTTTATATATTTGTATGGGTATATATTTTATGTGCTGAGTCACGATATAATTTCTTTGTAGGGGTAAGGTGGAAAAAGTTAGAAAGTCATTGTTATGAGCTACCATTTATTAATTCTACTTACAATAAAAAATTTCTTTTACTGTAATCTTTTTTAAGTATATTTTATTGATTATATTGTTACAGTTGTTTCGTTTTTTGCTCTGCTTTCTCCCCTTCCGCCCTGCAACCCCCTCCCTCCAGGATTCCCCACACCCCACCCCAGTTCATGTCCATGGGATATACATATAAGTTCTTTGGCTTCTTCATTTCCTATACTATTCTTATCCTCCCCCTATCTATTTTGTACCTACCAGTTATGCTTCTTATTCCCTGTACCTTTTCCTTTCATTCTCATCCCCCCCCCCCCCCCCGCCTCCTGTCCGCTAATAACTCTCCATGGGATCTCTGTTTCTGTGATTCTGTTCCTGTTCTGGTTGTTTGCTTAGGTTGTTTGTTGTTTAGGTTTAGTTGTTGATAGTTGTGTTTGTTGTCATTTTACTGTTCCTACTTTTGATCTTCTATTTCTTAGATAAGTCCCGTTAACTTTTCATATAATAAGGGCTTGGTGGTGATGAAGTCCTTTAACTTGATCTTACCTGGGAAGCACTCTATCTGCCCTTCCATTCTAAATGAAAGCTTTGCTGGGTAGAGCAATCTGGGATGTAGGTCCTTGCCTTTCATGACTTGGAATACTTCTTTCCAGCCCCTTCTTGCCGGCAAGGTCTCTTTGGAGAAATCAGCTGATTGTCTATGAGAACTCCTTTGTAGGTAACTGTCTTCTTTTCTCTTGTTGCTTTTAAGATTCTCTCCTTATCTTTAATCTTGGGTAATGTAATTATGATGTGCCTTGGTGTGTGCTTCCTTGGGTCTGAACTTCTCTGGGCTTCCTGGACTTCTTGGAAGTCTATTTCCTTTGCCAGATTGGGGAAGTTCTCCTTTATTATTTTTTCAAGTAAGTTTTCAATTTCTTGGTCTTCCTCTTCTCCTTCTAGCACCCCTATGATTCGGATGTTGGAATGTTCACAGTTGTCCCAGAGGTTCCTAAGCCTCTCCTCATTTTTTTGAATTCTTATTTCTTCATTCTGTTCAGGTTGAATGTTTACTTCTTCCTTCTGTTCCAAATTGTTGATTTGAGTCCTGTTTTGTTCCCTTCACTGTTGGTTCCCCATACATTTTTCTTTACTTCACTTTGTGTAGCCTTCACTTCTTCCTTTTTTTTGTAGCTGTACTCAACCATTCCTGTGAGCATCCTGATTACCAGTGTTTTGAACTCTGCATCTGATAGGTTGTCTGTTTCCTTGCCACTTAGTTCTTTTTCTAGAGTTTTGATCTGTTCTTTCATTTTGGGCCATATTTTTTTCGTTTCCATGCATCTGTTATGGTGTAAGGGGTGGAGCCTTAGGTATTTGCCAGGGCCAGGCAACCCACTTTGCTGGGTAGTGGTGCTATATGTGGAGGAGGGGTCTGCGAGGGAACAGTACCCCTTGCTTGGCTCTTGCCTTGCTTTCAGTCACTCCCCTGCTACCCACAAGCAAATTGCGCTGCTCTGGTGCTGACTTTTTGGTGCATGGGTCTGTGTACTTTCTAGGATCCTGTTGGCCCCTCCAACAGACTCTCCTGTGAGACTGGAAGTTTCTCTTGCGACTACCACAACCCCCATAGGTTTTTAGAGCCAGAGGTTTTGAGTCTTTGTTTCCTACGTTGGAACCCTGGGTTGCGTGGTTTGTGTCGCTCCCCAGTTGTTCCTCCTGGTTCATCATCCTCTTGTGAATGTGGGACTGCCCCCACCCATCAGCTGCCAGCTTGCCATGTGTCCTCTTCACCCCTGCTGCCCATCTCCACCCCTCCTACCAGTCCGGAGGAATGTTTCTTCTTTAACTCCTTGGTTGTCAGACTTCTATACAGTTTGAATTTCTACAGTTCTGAGTGTTCTTTGGTTTTTAATTGGTTGTTATCCTTCTTTTGGTTGTATGAGGAGGCACAGCAAATCTACTTATTCCTCCATGGTGGCCCAAAGCTCTAAAAAAATTTTGTTTTTCCTTACCCGAAGACATTTTTTCATTGTTTTCAGAGAGAGAAAGGGAGAAAGGAAGGGAGAGAGAGAAACATCGATGTGAGAGAGAAGCATTGATTGGTTGTCTTACGCATGTGCCCAGACCTAAGGTCACACACACCTCAACCTAGGCAAGTGCCCTACCTGGGAATTGAATCCACAACTTTTCCTTTACATGATGACACTCCAACCAACTGAGCCACACTGGCCAGGCCTTTTTTTTTTTTAATCGTCACCTGAGGATATGTTTATTGATTTTAGAGAGAGAGGAAGGAGGAGAGAGAGGGAGAGATGTGAAGGAGAAACATCAATTGATTGCCTCCTGTATACGCCCCAACCAAGGATTGAACCTGCAACCTAGTCATGTGCCCTGATGGGGAATCAAACTGGCAGCCTTTTGGTGTACCAGATAACGCTCCAACCAACTGAGCCATCTTCCCCCACCCCTGGGGCAGAGGATACAATTTACTTTTTACTGAGGACTTACACTGGCCTAGGTACTTTGCTGAGTGCTTCATATATATCTCATTTAAATCTCACAATGACCCTTTCATGCATGTGTTATTGTTCCCATCTTAGAGATGAAGAAATTCAAGTTTAAAGAGTCCAAGTGACTTTCCCAGGGTCATGGACCATGTAAGAGGCTGTGTGGAATTGAACCCACGTCCAGGTCTTTCATTAGCGTTTGCATAGAATGACTATCGTCTACTGCAGCAATAGCCGGTGATGGAACTTCTCCCAAATGGCTCAGGCTGCCTGGAAAAGGGCTAAACATAGGAAGAGTTCAAGCAGAGGCAGGTGACCACCTGTTAGGAACAGTGGAGATAGGGGCATTGGACTGTATCATTACTGTAGATCCCTGACTATCGCCACTGAAATTGTATGCAAAGCCTAGGACGCAACCTGTATGTCTCCAAGGTCAGTTCCAACTCTTGGGTTTCTTTGATTTTCAATTAGAATGTGGTTTAATTAACAAATGAATTAGATTTGTTTACAATTATTTTTTTAAACAATTTCTGATTTTTCTGCAATGAATGCACATTTATTTCATGATTTTGTTTTTTGATAACAAGTCAATTTTATAATTTAAAAAGTCATTAAAAAGATTATAATACTGCAGTGCAATGAACTTTAATTAAGCATTCTTTCTGGCAAGTTTGCAAAGACAGATGGCAGCTTGCTGTTCCTCCTCTTCTGTGGGCTGGGGCATCTCTGTGTGGCCCTTGGAGCTGATGGGTGGACAGATTCTTCGTGTACTGCAGCTTCTTACCAGTTGACTGGACCGGTCCATCTCCTTGCATAAAGCAGCATGATGCAGGGGCCATGGCTTGGGGAGCCCCTATTTTCTCCTAACTGCAAATTGAAACTTCCATTGATTCTCTTTAAGCTGGCAATGATCTTAGAAGCCATTTTCCCTAACCTCTTCAAGTCCTGAAGAGGGGATGCGACTTTGCTTTGTGCCCCATCTGTCTCACGGAGAGCAGACTGAACCAGCTCTCCAGACGGGTTAAACTGTGTGGTGTCCCCGAGAGAAAGGGGGCTCTCAAGGCTGATTGAGGTGAGGGGGGATAAAGAGCAAATTGGCCAACTTTCTGATTTCATAGGGGCGATTCCAAAGTGGAGGTAAGGGGAGTGCGATTTACTTGAAAGAGTCTTGATCTGGGAGTTGAAGGAGTAAATTCTGTTCCCAGCTTTATAACTCTGTGTGATCTTGGGCGAGTCGTTTGCCCACGGCCATTGGAGGACAGATGAATTCTTGTTCCTCAGATATTGCTTAGTCAACTCACCTCAGCAGAAGGTGTCCTCAGGTTTGTTTCCTTTCAGAGCCAAGAATCAGAAATTCTCCAGATTTGGGCTTTTATCGATTCTCAGTTGGCATGTGATTTAATTAACAAATAAAATTAGATTTGTTTACAGTTGGGATTTTCTTTTAACAAGTTACGATTTTTCTGCAATGATGTACATTTATTTTATGATTTTAACATTACTGGCTGGTGGGTGGCAGCCATCGGAGAACTGAAAGTGAGGCTGCTGCAGGCCGATGTCACACTGTAGCTCCTCGACCAGCTCTCACGTTCAGGGGGTGTTCCTAAATCCCCGCAGTGTGCTGCAGGGTGCGGAGGTTCCGCACGTTAGACACCTGATTCATTGAATTCATGGGTGTGTGTGTGCCGTTTGTGGGTCACGGGAGTGGGGGCTTGTCTACCCTTGAACAGTCTCTGTTGATTGACCAATTGTCTCATTTCCAACCAGGAAAGGCATGTAGCTTGAAACACAGGCCATCTGATTTTAGAATTGAACCATATCGAGGAGCTCCGTGGTTTGTGATGGGGTTGATTTGAAGGGGGTCGTGCTGTGCCTGAGTATGTGACCTGAGGGGAGGGGGACTCAGCAGATCGTGGGGGAGGGAAATAGAAGTTTCTTCCAGGTATCCAAGTTCCCCAAGGGATGGGGACAGTAAAGAAGTTGCTAGGACTGCCCTGATTTGTGTGGCTCAATTGGTTGGGCATCGTCCTGCAAAGTGAAATGTCGCTGGTTCTATTCCCTGTCAGGGCACATGCCTGGGATGTGGGCCAGGTGCCCCGTTGGGGTACATGAGAGACAACCAATTGATGTTTCTCTCCTTCACTTTCTCCCCCTGCTTCCCCTTTCTCTAAAAATAAATAAATAAAATCTTAAAAAATAAAGACGTTGCTAGGGTTGTGGCAAACTGTGATCAGTTTCCAGAATCTTCTGAGAGGATCATAAAAGAACCGATAAATTTCTCTCGTATGGCCCATCGTAGGTAGGAGGTTCTCACTGGTTAAATGTGTTTTCCCTTGACCTGGGTTCGGAGGAAATGCAAATATTAGCCTGACTGATGGCTTCAGCTGGGAGGAAAGGCAAAGGGGATTGTTGTTGAGTTTGTTTTACGCTCTGTTATCAAGGCTAATAATATGACACTGTAAGGCTTTATGACTTAATTAGTGGCATCAGCACTTGAAGGAGCTGGCTTCAGGCTGCTGAAAGGTTACAGGGAGAGTAATTAGACCCTAGTTGTGAAATGCTGGGTGGTTTACATTTACTAATGGCTTCCAGGGAGCTGGAGGGAGCGGCCTGTTACTGAACCCCTGCGGTGAACTTTTTTAATAGAAAATGAGTTGGTTAGTTTGGGCGCTGTGCTGCAGGCCCCAGACAGCCCTGAGCTTCCCTCTGCCTGTAATTAGTGCCTATAATCTGCTGCCTGGGAGCTCGCTGGAGGCCCACTCTTGTCTAGTCTTTCGCTACTCAGAGCGTGGTCCCTGACCCAGTGGCACCCTGCATCACCTAGGAGCTTCTTAGACATGAGTGCAGAACCCACAGTTGAAGAACCAGGGTCTGCATTTTAAAGAAGATCCTCAGGTAGTTCGTGTATACTGTAGCGTTGAGAAGAGGTGTCCCGGGAAGTTAGAGACTTGTGCCAATGTTGTTTTTATTGTGCAGTACAATAAACTATTTAAACCCTAGTGCTGTGGCATGATTCCAGCCCGATGTCTTTAATTAGAACCTGGATTTGTGTGTGTGTGTGTGTGTGTGTGTGTGTGCATGTGTGCATGCGCATGCGCGTACCCATTGTCACTTGTGGCATCAGCTTAGGGTTGTGGTTTACGGCCTTCCCCCACAGCTCACCAAGTTCTTGGTACAGATAGTCATTTCTTTGAATGCAAGTCTGGCAACATAGAATGTGGGGGGTGTGACCAAAACACCACTTTTTTTCCTGTTACTGCCCCACAGGAGCCCATGGGCTCCCATTGCCTGCTGTGTCATGACCAAGCCTGTCACTGGGGCTCCCAGTGCCATTGGGCCCGGGATTACCTGCCCCCTTCCCCGGTGAGGCAGCACCCCCCCACCCCCACCCCCACATACCATCAGGTCACTGGGCTGATCCTCCTTTGGCCTGGTTATGGGTGGCTTGCTTGAAGTGTCTTCCCCATTGCCTTCCTGGTGATAGATTTCTCTGTCCTCTGTACTCTCAGTTTGTTCTGCTGCACTGCTTTGTACCTAGTCATTCTGGGCCTTGTTGTTACTTGTGGGCAGGTCTTCACCCATCACTTAGATAACATGGTTTTAGAGGGCAGGTGCCCCAGGCCCCTGGCAGGTGCCTGGTGATGAACACCTGTGGATTCCTTGATGATGTGTCTCTATCGGGATGCTGAAGGTTTTGTGTGAGTGAGGTGAGGCGGGCTGTTGACCTCAGAGATGGGTAGGGTTGGGGAGGGCTCTGGAAGCAATCTCAGAGTTGGGATGGACTCCACTGAGGGAGGTGGAGGGAGCTGGGCCGTTTGTGTACAGTCCTTCTCTAATGTGAGTAGAGGCGGAGGAGCGCCAGTGTGTTTCTGGTTTATTGGAAATCGGTCCATTCTCTTTGTACATGAGTCTGGTGGTGAGAAAAGGTGAGGCCTTCAGGAGGAGCACGGAGGATGGGTGCAGAGATTGGGAGCCAGGCCGTTTGGTGTGGAGGCTGTATTTACTTCTTAGGGTGATGCCGGTGGGATCTTTTTTTAAGTTAGAAATATTTTATATAATATGAAAGTATGTGTTCTTTAAAAAGTAAAAAAAAAAAGAAACCTGACACCAGAATAGAATAAAATTTGAATAGACCAATTACCATAGAAGAAATTAAGAAAGTTATTAAAGAGCTGTTTCTTAAAATAGTTGTAGGGCCAGATGGTTTCACAGGAAATTTTTCAAATATTGAAGGTACAGGTGATTCTAGTGCTATTTAGGTTGTTCTAGAGCAAAGAAAGAAGGAACACTTACATTCTTTTTATGAAGCTAGTATAATAAAATGTGACAAAAGAGCAGCATGTACACCTACAAAACTATAAAATGATCTCAGCTTTGAATGTTGATGCCGAAACTTAATATCATAATAAGAGCAAATAGAATCCAGCAGCTTATTGAAAGAACTCTATGGGCAGGTGAATGTCAGAACAGGAATGTGAGGATAGGTTACTTTGAGGATTTCTTTTAATAATATTTACCATGTTAAAATCTCTAATGAGAAAATAAGATGCTGAAAACTTTTATGAGAAATTAAATGCATCTGTTTCTAATAAGAACTCATAATGTTGGAATAGTTAGATACCTCCCCATTGTGAGAAAATACAGTTTTGTCAAGCTAGTAGTCAAATTTTGCTTAGCATTGGAATGGTGAACACTAGATGCCTTCCCATTGAAATCATGATTAAGCACCATAATTATAAGACATTGTTATGGAGTGATAAGCTGGCATAATTAGATAATAGAAAGACATAAGAAATATAAAAACTAGAAGAGGGCAAAGCTAACAGATAGTTAAAGAATTCATTGAGGTAGTTGGGTACATAAATAATGCACAAAAATTAGTAACATTCCCATTAACAATATCCAACTAGAAAGCATGATGGAAGAAAAATTTCATTTATGTAAGCAACACAAAAGATAAAATATCTAGTTATAAGCTTAATAAAAATTATATTTATATGCAACTTCAGTGCTACAAAGGGGCATAAAGGAAACAGAAAGATAATACAGTCCTGGCTAGAAAGAGTTAGTATTATAAAAATATCACTTCTCCTATACATGTAAAATGTAATTATAATCATATTACCAGCAAAATACTATTTTCTGCTACTTTCATAGTAGAAAAGCTGATTCTAGACAAATGGCCCATCTTAACTCATGCTGCAGACTTTCCTACAGTCTCTCAAAATTTCACAAACCCCAAACAAGCAGCATCTGGCCTTGGCATGCCCCGTACCTCTCACGGTGCAGCCCCAAACCTGACATTAGTGGCAGCCAACCTCGGTTTACAGCTTAGTCTCTCCCAGGCACCTCCAAGCCCAGCAGAAGTGGCAACTATTTGCAGATCACTTTGTAGCTCATATGAAGTGGCCCTGGGCAGAGCAAAGGCAGCAGCTGACCTTGGCCTGCACCAGAGCTCCTCCCAAGTGGTCCTAGAACCAACATACCTGATGGCCAGCGTCAGACTATACTACAGCACCACCCAATCACCTCTACACATTGTGCCACATCTCAGGGGTGAACTCAGCAGGTGCCAGAGCTCCACTACAGCAAATCCTATTCCATGGGGTCAGCCCAGCACAATAGCTCCTCCACTATAGTCATGGCTAGTCTTCACAGCCAATCAGTCTGGGGATCAGTCTTTCTCATTGACATGCCAACAGCGGTCAAGGCTCAACTACAATAGGAGAGCATCCCCATCCCACACAAGGAACACACCTGGAGCACAGGCTTATGTGATCAGGGAGGCTGTGCCACTGGGTGCAAATGGACACCTACTACATAAGGCCACTCCACCAAGTCCAGGAGATGTAGCAGCTCTACCAAACACATAGAAACAAATACAGGGAGGCAGTCAAAATGAGGAGATAAACATGTCCCAAGTGAAAGAATAGGACAAAACTCCAGAAAAGAAGTAAACACAGTGGAGGCAAGCAATCTACCAGAGTTCAAAACACTGGTTATAAGGCTGCTCGATGAACTCAGTGAGAACTCTAACAGAGAGATAAGAAACATAAAAAAGAACCAGGCAGAAATTGAGAATATAGTAACTGAAGTGAAGAATACATTGGAGGGAATCAACAGTACTTTAGAGGAAGCAAAGGATCAAACCAGTGATTTGGAAGATGAGGTAGCAGAAAACATCCAGTCAGGGCAGCAAAAAGAAAAAAAGAATTTGAAAATAAATGAGGATAGTTTATGGGGCTTCTAGAACAACATCAAGTATACCAACATTTGCATCATAGGGGTACCCGAAGAAGACAGAGCAAGGAATTGAAAACCTATTTGAAGAAATAATGGTAGAAAACTTCCCTAACATGGCAAAGGAAATAGACATGCAAGTCTGGGAAGCTCAGAGAATCATTAACAAGATGAACCCGTGGAGACCTACGCCAAGACCCATCACAATTAGAATGCCAAAGGTTACAGACAAAAAGATGGCCTTGAAAGCAGCAAGAGAAAAGCAGTTACATTCCTACAAGGGGGCTCCCATAAGACTGTCAGCTGACTTCTCAACAGAAACTTTGCAGGCCAGAAGGGATTCGCAAGAGATATTCGAAGTGATGAAAAGCAAGGGCCTCTAATCAAGATTACTCTACTCAGCAAAGCTATTATTTAGAATTAAAGAACAGATAAAGATCTTTTCAGGTAAAAAAAGCTGGGAGTTTATCATCGCCAGACCAATATTACAAGCAGTGTTAACATGGCAATAACTACATACTTATCGATAGTTACTTTAAATGTGAGTGGATTAAGTCCTCCCATCAAAAGGCGGAGTGGCCAAATGGGTGAGAAAACACGCCTCTACGTATGCTGCCTACAAGAGACTCACTGCAGATCCAAAGAATCTCATTTTCATCCCTTTGAAAAAAGATAGTTCATGAAAATGGAAAACAAAAAAGATGAGGTAGCAGTACTTACCCCAACCAGCACAGACTTTAAAACAAAGGCTGTAAGAGACAAAGAAGGATCCAGCCACTCTACTTTTAGGTACTTACCAAAGAAACCCAAAACACTAATTCAAAGAGACGTGTACGTGCATATGTTCATTGCAGCAACCTAAGTGTCCATGGGCACACCGATGGATAAAGAAGAAGAGGTGCATGTACTCAACAGAATGTCACTCAGCCGTAAAAAGGAACGAAATCTTACCAGCTGAAGCAACGTGGATGGACCTAGAGAGTATTATCCCAGTGAAATAAGTCAGTGACAGACAGATACCTTATGATTTCCCTTATATGTGGAATCTGAAAAACAAAATAAATGAACAAACAAAGCAAACAATCTCATAGATATAGAGAACATTTTGATGGTTGCCAGATGGGAGAGGGGTTGGGCAGATGGGTGAAGAGGGGAAGGGATTGAGACGTGAAAATTGCCGGTTATAAAAGCAGTGGCGGGGATGTAAAGTACGGCAGAGGGAATATAGTCAGTGATATTGTAGCAACTGTGTATGGATTAACTGTGTGCATAAGTCTGTAGTAACTATAGGCTTACTGGGGCAGTCACTTCATGAGTTACATAAATGTCTAATCACTATATTGTATACTTGAAACTGATATAATAATATATGTCAACTGTAATTGAAAAAAAAATTTTTAAAAGCTCATGCTAGGTTCATATGGAAAAATTAATATGCATAAAAATATGAAAAAGGAATAGAGTCTAACAGATGTTAAGTATTTTAAAAGCTACAGTAATTGAGAAAATGTGATACTGAATCTTCAGACTGAACAAGTGATGGGACAGAATAGAGAGCCCCAAATAAATGGGGGGGGGTGTAATTTGTGAAAAAGGCAATATTTCAAATTTATGAGAAAAGATGGTCTCTTCACAACTAGATAGGGGGTGGTGTGCAGAAAGTTGGAGCCCTATTTTGTGCCTTAGATCAAAGTAGGTACCAAAGATAGATCAAAGATTTCTTTAAAGAATTTTATTTATTTATTTATTTTTAGAGACAGGAGAAGTGGGGAGAAAGTGGGAAAGAAACATTGCTGTGTGAAACATAGACTGGTTGCCTCTTGCATGCACCCAACTGGGGACCTGGTCTGCAACCCAGGCATGTGCCCTGACTGGGAATCGAACCAGTGACCTTTTGGTTCATAGGCCAACACATAATCCACTGAGCCACACCAGCCAGGGCAATCAAAGATTTCAATAAAGAATGAAAATGTGAAAGTACTAGAAGAATTGTTCTACAGTCTTGGAGTAGAGAGACCTTCTTACATTTGACACAAATTCCAAAAAACATAAAATAAAAGATTGATAAACTTAACAGTATAAGAAGGAGAACTTCTGCATAAGAAAAACACCATAAAGAAAGTTAAAAGATAGGTGATAATCTGAGGAAAAAGTGTTTGCAATATATATGATAAAAAGAGCTAATTTTTTAATATACAAAGAGCTTAGAAATAAAGGTTCATTGACTTGAAGAATGGGCAAAAGACAGGAACAGAAATTCACAGCAAAAGAAGGGTAAATGACTCGTAAAAAGAAAAGATGCACAAACTCTCTAAAATAAAACATGCAAATCAGAAGCACAGTAAAATGGCATTTGTAACCTATCAGACTGGAAAAGATCAAAATGTTTGCTTATATACTGAGTTGGTGCGAGTGTAAAGCAAACACATTTTTGTGCATTGCTGGTGAGAGTAAATGGATACAGCAGCTTTAGAAGGCAATTTGTGGTATTTATTCAAATTGTAAATGCCGTGTCTTAGGGCCCTATGGCGCCACTCCTGGGATCTGCCCTAGAGGAACATTCACACACTTGCAGTCTTCACTGAGCATTGTTTTAATAGTGGGGAACTGAAGTCAACATGTGAATATCCATCCGTAGGGTAAATATTTGTTTATTTAGTAAGGGCTAAATAGAACTTGGACTGTTTAGAGCATTAGTGGGTCAATAAATCAACTTAGCGGTCTGTGACACAGTATGAAACAAAGATAGAAAATAACACAGTGCGTTGTGCACAGTGACGGTAAATATTGGGTGAGATTTTTGTTTCAGTTTTGCACATTGCAAGTGTGAACTGGGTCATGATATAAAATATATTTCTTACTGCAGGACCCAGTCAAAAAAAGTTGGAAAAACACTGCAATCGTGGTTAAAAGGAATATATTAATTAGACTGATACATTGTGATAAGAAAAGGTCTCAGCAATGTAATGTTGAGTGATAAGAGCAAATTGCAGGATGATTTGTATAATGTGATGCCATTTTTGAAAAAGAAAATGGTGTCATATTTTTGGTGGAATACTGCGTTCGTACAAAACAGGCCTGAAACGTGCACCAGACTCAGCAGAGGTGCCTTTGGGGACCAGAGTGGTGTTTCGAGAGGCCTCTGCCTTAAACTGCATGCTTTAATTTGTGAAAAGAAAACTACGAGTGCTTTAATAGATGTTTAAGTGATGACAGAATGTGTGCACATTACAGGAGGATTTTCCAGGGAACCCACTAAACACAGGTGTGCTTTTCCCTCGGTTGTTTCTGCCTTTTAAAATTCATCTTCTGTTACTGATCAGTTCAAGTCTTTCCTTTTGCTTTGAGTATCTTGTGAATTTTTAAGTATCATCTTAAGTTTGTTTTTTCAGTTATGAGTTTAAGCTTGCACATAAAATCCCTTAAACAGTCTATCAATGGCTCACTTGTTGGGTCTTTTTTTTTTTTTTTTTGGTTTCCTTTCTGTCTTTTCTCGTTTAGTCTTTTGAAATTATTTGGGCTCATGATTTAGTCATTTCATTATTTTTTCTAAAAGCGAACTTTTGGCTTTTGTTCTCTTCTGGACATTTGCTCATGTTCTTATTTATTAATTGTTTTCCTTCTTAACTTTTCTTTTATCCTTAATTTTTCAATATCATAAAATTTCCATCCGCACAAGTCCAGCAGTGCTTCTTAAACTTGAAGGTGCCTGCAAATCACCTGGTCTGGAACCCTTGGGCGGTGCGCACCCTGAACCGGCAGGCCGGGCTCAGGGGGTGGGGGGGACACCCCAGACTGTGCGTTTTTAACTGGCTCTGTGTTAAGATGATGCTTCTGTCTACTGCGATGAAATCCATACTGTTCTTCTTTGAAGTTGTGAAGATGGGATGCCCTGACCCACCCAGTCCTTTCTGTGGCTTCATTAAAGACTACACACTTTCCAGATGATCTAAGGGCAGAAGAAAGTTTGTGGCTAAGGAATGTCTTCGGGCACTTTTGGTTGGTTGAGCTGACTGCCGGGGCTCAGGACCACTGTCCAGCCTCTTCCATTGGTTTGGCTGACTTCTTTGGTACACTTGGATTCGTTGCTTTGCGCCTTTTTAATCCATGGAGCCCCTTGGGAATATGCTGGAAGCTATGACTCCCTCTCCAGAAATATACCTACCCTCATACATGCACACTGGAAACCCCTGTTTTTCTTTCACTTTTATGAGCTTCAAGTATCATAAAGTCTGTGTATAGATTGTAGGGCCCCTGACTTAAAGAGTGCTGCCAAGGCAAAGACTCCCAAGATGGCAACCAGAATTCCTAGGCCCTGCAGAGGTCACCTGGTCCAGCTTTGTCCACTTAGCAGAGAAGGAAGCCAAAGGCCAGGGTTTTCAAGCATGTATTCAAAGTCCGATTCTCCACGTTCCACTAGCTCCCATTCTCAATGCAGGCGGCGTTGCCCAAGGCAGTGGCAGCCGTGCTCGGCTAGGCGCTGGCTCTGTGGGGCCGAGAGGAGCATACCGACCCAGATCCAGCCTGCATCGTCCCTGGGAGGCCAGCCCCACCAGTTGCTTCCTGCAGTTCAGCCCTGCCCTCAGCTTTTAGAATCTCGCCTGGTCTGAGGAAGCGGAGACTCAGATCCCTTCCGGCCAGGATTCTGGGCTCAGACACTTATCTGGCTTTGACATTGCAGGGCCTCCTCCTGCCTTGTTCCTGTGTCCTGTTTCCTTCTCAAAGTCTCAGTTCTTCTAAGAGGCTTCTGTGTTGGTTCCTGTTCTGCTAACATGACTGATCCTAGGTCCTGTGTGGGGACCAAGCCCCTTCCCTGGCCATTTGCTAGAGATAGCAAGTTGTGGGGGGAAGACATGAGTCCGAATCCCAGCTCGCCCACTTCCTGACTGTGGGACTCTGGGTAAATTGAGTAACCTAAATGGTTGCAGTTTCTCGAGGTGTGTGATGGCAGCTATAGGATATGCCTTACAGGGTAATTGGGAAGATAATTGTGTAAGGTGTCTGTTGATAACCAGTGATTAGCATGACTAGTCCTACTCCCAGGAGTTGGAGTCTTGCCTCATCTAGCCGGCTGGGGCCTCGGTAACCTTCCGGAAGTGTCCTGCCGCCTGTGTTAGAGAGCCTCGTGTGTCCTGCCTCCCCCGTCACGCAGGGCTTTGCCCATTTGCTGGGACTGTTCATAACTTCACCTTATGTTCTCAGTCCCCTTTCCTGAAGTCACTGTGAGCCCAGCCGCTAGCTGGGGAGCTTCCGTGTCTCCTTCGACTGGGGTCTGCCCAGAGGACCACAGAGGAGCTGTGGGTGTGTGTATATGGAATTGGCTGGCTTGCCCATGTCCAGCTGCTCCCAAGGGTTGTACAGATCAACTTCACTTAAAAATACGGCCATAAGAGCCATCAATGAGCTAAAATAATAGATGAATAACCTAACTACTTTGGTAAATATTTAATGAGCAACTCCATCCACTAGTCATGGTGCCCAGCACTGGTGGTCCACCATGCTTCTGTCCACAGGGCAGTGGTGGAGTCCAGGGCTGGGGGGTGGACACGTGGGCATCGATTGGGGTTCAGTCCCTGAGATAAATGTGGTGATGGAGAGAGGGAGGACTGTGGGGAGCCGAGAGGAGGGAGCTGAGAACTCTGCTTCAGGAAAGTGAGGGCTGGGAAGGCTTCTTGGAGTAGGTGACGTTTGAACTGGTTCTTGGAGGTTGTTAGTGCAATATTCTTGTCTATTAATGTTTCCAGATAACCTTTATCTGGCTCATGAAAAATGAGTCTTGAAAAATTACCAAGCAGGGCTCCTTTCGGGAATATATGTCTGGTTCAATACAAAGAGACTAATCTGAGCAGAAATAAACCATCAAAAATAGAACAGTCAGTATTCAGCACAGTGCCTGGAATATAAATTAATGCTCAACAAATATTTGATGAAGGAAGGAAGTTGGCCTCAGTCAATGTAGAAGAATATGGAAATAGTTAAATATGTCTTATAAAGCATCATAAAACTAAAAGCAGGGTGAGTTGGGGGGATTTAAAGAGCCTGCTTCTGTGTAATGTGGACCCAGCCTTCTCCCAGGGCTGCAGACACCGACTGCAGAATACTAGCAGCGTGCCCCCCAAAACAGGAACTAAAATAAAATGTCCCTTATCGTGACTCTTATTTCACATAGTCTAACAGACGCTTGCCATAACAATATAGGAACAAAAAGAAACTAGACAGATTGGTATAGGGAAGGAAGAGATGAAAATACCACTGTTTGCAGATGACACAATTTCTATTCAAAGAAAATCCTATGTGTCCGCTTCTGATCAGAAGTTAGAGCGCTGAGGACCAGTATCTTGAGGTTTCTGCTGAGATTTCATGCCCTGGTAGTTAAAATTCCAAGGAAATACTTAATAAAACATGACAAAGGATCATCATAGTCAGGAAACATTTGTAGGCAAGCCTACTGAAATATGCTCTGAAAATCTTTCGGCAGCGGGCTCCTGTAAGCAGACTAGGCAGGTGAGCGGCAATTACCAACACTGTGCGGTATTCGCACAGAATGGAGACTTGGGAGGCTGGTGCGATAAAATAGATCTAAATAAATGGCGGACATTCATGTATGGCAGATTTGGAAAGGCAAACTGTAGTGAAAGAAATGCTTTTCAAGTCAATGCCTCTTTGGAAAAACTGGATAAGAATATGGGGAAGATGAACTTAGATTTATGTCTCATGATACGGTATAAATTCTAGATGTACTAAAAACTTAGTTTTAAAACTCAGAAAGCAGATGGAATATTTATCTTTGCTGCAGAGAGCAAATGTGTTTGTGAAAAATCTGTCAAAATGATCGCTGATGAAATGGTATGTGTTCGATTATAAGGGACTAAAATCTGTAAAATAAAAATTCTGTGATGCCATGTACTTAGTGATTTCCTCATGGACCGCGCGGCCTGGGGGCGGGGCTCTCACAGCAACGTGTTCACAGCTGGGTGTGAATCAGGAAAGTGGATTTTAGATAATAATAATAATATTAATAATAATAACAATTGTGCTAAAGACTAAGTAGTAGGACAGGGAAACATTTGTGATAAATTGATGGATAAGAACATGTCAGAACTGATAAAGAACTTCAAGGGAAATAAATATTCAGACCATTGGTAAAAAGAACAAGTCACAGGGAAAGATCATCTTCTTCTCATGAAGCCCAGATGACGCACTGACACGTGCGGCGAGTGTTCAGGTCCCTGAACACAGAAGATGCCCGCATGAGAGCAGCTCTGAGGCGGTGCTGCGGCTGGCCCGCACTGGCGGCGCGGAGGTTGCCGGTGCACAGCCGCTGTGGGGCCGTGGGAAGGAGAGCAGGTGCCGCTTGTGCCACTGGAAGTGGAGCCGTGTTTCTGGAGAGCTGGTGGCGTGGGGCGGCGGCGGCAGGGCCGGGGTTCATGCCTTCTGACCAGCCTTCTTACTTCTGGGAGTCCCACGGGAATAACCCCGAGGGGCAGAAAACCAGTTTGTCCAAAGAGGGGAAAGATGAGAAATAATCCGAATGCAGGCAGGTAGGGAACGCTTAGGTAAGCCCCGGGGCAAAGACACGCAGTACAGCTGCATGGAGGGCAGTCCAGTGGAGCAGAAGGAACGCGGGTGGCCAACTGGACCGATGGCGGGCAGGTGCAAATCTACGCACACGTGCCTACAGCGGTCTGGACAGGTGCAGAGCTTATTTGATGTGTTTTTTAAAATTAAATGTATTGGGGTGATAAGGGTTAATAGGAGATTATTTGAAGTGTTTTTGTTCGGGTTATTTTCCCCCCTGTCAAATTGTTAATATGTAATGCAGGTTTTTAGAAGAAGAAAGGAAGGGGGAAATTCTGGTAGTAAAAAGAGGAAACGTGGGCAGCGTGTTGTGGTGGAGAGAAGGCACTGGGCAAGGCATCCACAGGGGCTGGGTTTGAGTCACCGCTTTGCCCTGTGGTTTGGGCAACTCACATATCTTTCCCATCTCCCTTGTCTCCACCCGAGAAGGAGATAATGGTCACAGCCACAAATTAGGTTCCAGGAGTTCTTGGCTTCTGAGCAATTGTTCTTTTCATTAACTGCTTTGCAGGGTGCCGGGGCCCTTTCCTGCTCTCCCTTATTGTTTCCCCATCTCTGCAGAATTCTAGTTCAGTGGCAGGCCCACTCTGAGTACGGCAGCAGAGAAGGGGAGACAGACAAACGTACTCCCCAATAAGCAGCCTACAGAGTTGTTGGAAGTAATCCTGATAAGACACGGCAGCCCCCAGGAATCACGAAACAAAGAGATACTAGCCCCTTCCTTTCGGAACAGGAGATGTGGCCCGAGAGGGAAAGACAGAGACTCAGAGACAATTTGGTGATCGGATTCAGATGTATCATGCTGTTGAACTTTTTATGAAAACTTGCTTGTGGACAAGGCAGGCGGAGAAGGAGGCTGGCTACTTCTCTGGTGTGCTTGGGACGCTTTGGGGCCCAACTAAAAAGTTGTAGCTAGCTTCTCTGCTGAGGAGCTGTGTGACCTTGAACTTCATAACCTGAGTCCCAGTTTCCTCATGGTGAGGAAATTCACTGACTCCCTAGATTGTTGGGAGAATGACTTTAGATATTGTGCTTAAATGTTCTCTGCTTTCAGTCACTGCTTGTCAAGGTGTTCCTTGAATGCCTGGCAAAGAAGGCATAAGGCTGGGTCCGGTAGGGAGTTCGGGACCGTCTGGGTTATGTCCCTGCCTGTGGGGAGCTGGCACAGCCCAGAGGGAGCGATTACCCAAATCCCTACAAAGGTAAATCACAAGGAGGCAGCAGGGTCAGCGATGGTGTTTTTAGGGTGAGGGAAATGGGGGCCATTGAGGGCAAGATGATAGTGACTAGTGAAGAGGTAGAGTGTGAGGATGCCTGAGAAAGAGGTGGTATTTGAGGGGGAAGGTTCCAGAAGGCCTCGGGTGCGTTTGCGTAGCCCTTTAGGGTATACTGAACACATCCGTATCTGTTACCTCATGGGAGCCTTCCAGCAACCCGTGCGGTGAAGGCACTAAGCTCTGCAGGGATTGACTGAAGGGATCGGAGCTCTGTCCTGGGCTGACTCGGGCCCTGGACAGACCTCTTGTTTCCTTGCTGGTGCTCCTCCTTCTTGCCACACACTCTCTCAGGGAGATGAATCGTGGACACGGGTGAGAGTTCAGCTTCTCCCTCCGAGTGAGGAGAGGGGTGGGGCAGAAGAGGATGAAGGACGGGCAGCTCGTATTTTGAGGTGGAGGAGAAGGTGAAGCGTGTCGGAGGGCCTGATTTCCCGAAGGCAGTGGTTAGGATGTGGGGCTGGGAGTCGGTCACCTGTGGGTCAGCCCCAGCTGTACAACCACCAGCCTCCCTGACCGAGAGCATGCTGATCAACCTTTCTGAGCTTCAGTGTCCCCCTCTGAGTGAGGAGGAACTCACCTCCTTTGGCTGTGAGAGGACTAACTCATTCAGAATTGTGTGCGGAAAGTGTTTGGCCCTTATTGAGTCTCCCCTGCAGTTTAAAGCAACTAACCTTTGCTAAGCACCTATATGTCTGGCATCTTCTGTAATTTTTAAGAAGACTTTATTTATTTATTTCTAGAAAGAAGGGAAGGGAGGGAGAAAGGGAGGTAGTGGAACATTGATGCGTGATGTTAATTGTTTGCCTCTCGCACGCCCCCCAACTGGGGACATGGCCTGCAGTCCAGGCGTGTGCCCTGACTGGGAATTGAACTAGCGAACTTTCGGTTTCTCAGGCTGGCACTCAATCCACAGGGCCATGCCAGCCAGGGCTTGTTCTCTCATTTTACATAGGTTATCTTATTTAAATCTTCCCAATAATCCTTTGAGGCGAGGTTAATTGTTTTTGACTTTGAGGCTTAGAGAGTCCCACAGGAGCTCTGCACCCGGTCTGGACCCGGAGCAAACACACGGAGCATGAGGGCCTGCTGTCGTGGGGCCGGGGAGCCTGGTCCCCCGTCCCTGCCTCATCAGTGAACTGGGACATCTGGGGTGGTCCTTTACTGCTGCCTTTTCCTTAGAAACTGTGAGACCTTGAGTCAAGTCCTTAACCTTAACTTGGAAGCCTCACTGCACTGTCTGAAGTGGCAGAGGTAACAGCACTTAACTAACTGGTGGGGTCATTGTGAAGCTCAAGAGCACAGCTGTGATTGGCGGCTCCAACCTCAGGCGCTCCTGCAGGGGTTGGGGGGAAGAGGCCTCTAGCCAGGGGAATGGGTATATTGGCCTGACTAAACGTAAATGCTTTAGAGACCCTCTGCACCTGTTTGTGCCCGCAGGCAAGAGGAGTTCTTGGAGCGCTGTACCTGTGAACTCAGCTTCACTTTTGATGAATACAAAGGAAACTCGGTGGGAGAGTGCCTAGTCAGAGAAAGCAGGCAGTCCTAAGGTGCGGGACTGACTTCTCCGAGCCTTTGATTCTTCGGTTGCTTAGCTGGGACAGGAAGGAGGAATTAGCCCACAGAACAGTTAGCGGGTAGGATCCAGAGGCCTGAGGGAGGATCTTGCAAGGTAGGGAGGATAGGGAAATGAGGTTGGGTGGGGCTCTGACTGAGTAAAGGCCTGTGAATCAGCCGGAGGCCCTCAGGCTGGGTGCAGTGGGGCCAGGTTTTCTGTTTGCTGTGCTTGGCTGTGCTATTCAGGGTGGCTGGATTGGGGTGGGAGTTGAGAAGAGGTAGGAGCCCTCCTAGAGGAATGAAGACCTGTGACCCAGCCCCAGAGAAATCCAGTGGGAGAGGAGGCAGGGGTGAAAAGTGGGCGTGGAATGGGCACAGGCGGTGACTCCTCAGACGTGGAGGTGTGCACAAGGTCTTGACTGGGGCAGCCTCGGTTTCGGGGCGATGCCTGGTGTCTACTGAGCCACCAACAGAGGTGGGAAGGAGCCCAGCAGAAACAAGGTGGAGGGGAAGGTGAGGAGCTGAGCTCACCTGGGGATATGTCGAGTTTCAGAAATCTGTGAGAACGGCAAGTGGAGTTGTCTGGTCAGAAGAATGTCTTGGCTGAAGTTGGGGGCCATCCGCAAACAAATTCTGGCACTTAAAGCTACAGGTGTGGATGAGGCCAGCAGGCAGTGTGGTGGGCAGAAGCAGGCGGCTGGGGGAGTCCTGGAGGGCACTAGAGGTACGGGCCTGGAGGCCACACGTTTGAAGAGCACAGACTCCAGAGTAATTTTCATAAAACACCTCACCCTGAGCATACCTCACTCTGTGGCTGAAAAATCTGCCTCCCAGGCTGCAGGGTGGAGTCCACCTGCCTGAACCCAATGTGCTAGGTCTGACCAGAGCAGGCCTGTATTAGCCTCCTAGGTTGTGTAACAAAGTCCCGCCAGCTGGGTGACTTAAAACAACAGAAAGGTATTTTCTCACAGTTCTGGAGGCTAGAAGTTCAAACTGGAGGTGTTGGCAGAGGTGGTTCCCTCCAGGGCTCTGAGGGAGAGTCTGTTCCGGCCTCTCTCTTGGTGTTTGGTGGCTGCCGGCAGTCCAGCAATCCTGGAGTTCCCTGACTGTGGACTCATCACTCACATAGGCCTCTGGGGTCACATGGCCTTTTCCCCCGTGTGCGTCTGTGTCTGTTTTCTCTCCTTGTAAGTGATGGGGTTCGGGTGGGCTTAGGAAAAGTATGGCCTTATCTTAACTAAATATATCTGCAAAGATCCAATTTCTTTTCTTTTTTTCACTTAATTGAAAGTATACTTATTCTTTACATTAACTATTTTATATTCATTTCAGGGGCACGGCATTATGGCTAGATAATCGCGTGCGTGCGTTACAGAGTGTCCCTCCGACAGGTGCAGTGCCCCGCCCGCCCGCACCACACACAGTTGTCGCCGTGTTACTGACTGCTGCTGTTTCGTAACTGCCCATGGGTACCTCCCAACCCCTTTGCCTTCTTTACCCAGGTCCCCCACCCCCCCCCCCCCCGGCAACCAACCGTCAGTCTGTTCTCTCTGTTTATGAGTCTGTTTCTGTTTTGTTTGTTTATATTGTTCCTTATTTCACTTGGCAGAATACCCTGTAGGTCCATCCGTGCTGTCAAAAATGGTAAGATTTCATTCTTTTTATGGCCAAGTAGTATTTCATTTTATATATATATATATCACAGCTTTTTTTAATTCACTCGCAAAGACCCTATTTCTTTAAAAACTTTTTTTTAATCCTCACCTGAGGATATGTTTATTGATTTGAGACAGAGAGAGACATAGACATCGATCAGTGGCCTCCCTGCGTGCCCCGACTGGGAATTGAACCCGAAACCCTTTAGGAATCGAGGTTCCAACCAACGGAGCCACCCTGTTTCTTACTGAGATCCTATTCTGAGGTTCCTGGTGGTCATGAATTTTGGGGGGTGCTACTCAACCTCAGTGTAGATAGGCCTCACTTCTGTCTGCACTTGTAGCCTTATTCCCACCTCCCCCGCCGCGGCCTCCTTTAGGAAGATGCTCAGAAGGTGCCCAGCTGAGGTGCACTGTGTGCCTGGGGAGCCACTCTGCTCCCTCCGTCAGCGCGTGTCCCCTCGGAGCTTGAGCTCCTCCCGGTGCGACCTTGCCCGTTTTCCTTTCTGCGGGGTAACATGGGGTTCGAGAGCCCAGCTCGGGAGCACCATGGAAGAGGATTTGAGTCCTAGCTCTCCACCCAACTAACCACGTGGCCCTGCTCCAACCTCCCAGCCTCAGTTTCCCCATCTGTTAGATGAGCTATTAAATGGTAATTTAATCAGTTAAATGAGAAACAGTGTGTAAAGCAGCCAGTGCGGGACTCAGGACATCGGAGCGGGGACTTGCCGTGTTTGCGTGTAGCCTTGGAGCATCGGGCACTCGGTGGGTGCCCCGTGGATGTTTGTTGAATATGTGGTGGCATAAGGAGACTTCACTTGATGAGCAGTGACATGTCTGTGTTTATGGACGTGACCCTTCCTTAGAAACCCCCTTCTTCCTGCCCTCAAGAGGCTGGGTGATTGCAGTTTGAGTTTCAGCCGAGCACTGACGACGAGTGGCGGTGAGCAGGGGTCGCAGTTTGAGTCAGGCTCACAGCCCTGCACCCGGGTTTCTCTTTCATGTGGATGGAACGTACTCGGGCCTATTGCACTCGTGGTGCCTATGGTGGCTGCCACAGATGAGTCACCGTTTACTGTAAAGCTTTCAGATGCCCGGCAGACACATGCCAGTCGGGAGAGAACGGCCTCCTGCAATCTGGCAACCCAGCCGCGAGTGTCCAAAAGAGACATACGTACTCGTGGTTCCGGCAGTGGGAGGGCCTTGGGTGAGAGTCCACGGCCTTAGGCTTCCTCCTTCTCACGGTTCCTCCAGGAGTTTATTTTGATCTATAAAACAGTGGCAGGCATATTTTGAAGTCAGGGAAATGTCTGTGCAAATTTGTGTTTGCTTATTTCTAAACTAGAGGTTTATGCTTGTGTCTGGTTTTGTTTTTTTTGCAGAATATTTAAAAAAAATATTTAAGGGACCTATTCTTGTTTCTTGATGATTGCCACTGAGATCAACGCTTCAAAGCCTGAGACCTTTTTTGTTATGAAGTAGAAACGTCTTTGTCTTCTCTGCCTGCAGATGATGGTTTTTTTTTTCCTCTCAAGAGATGAACCTGTGAAATTCCATTCAGTGTCCAATGGCAGACAGGGCTTGGGGCATTTCAGTTTTTGAGGATGACCTAGGTGATGAAGAAGTGAACAGTGTGTTGAAGAGACTGGCAGGTGTGCTTCCTCTTGCAGGGGGGCCTGGGTCGGGGAGGCTGTGAGGAGTGTGAGTGACTGGAGGGGCCCGCACTGTGCCCTGTGCGGGTCTGGCACCATCCTGAGAATCAGGTTCCCTACAAGCTGGCTGTGTGGCAGAGCCTGGGCTGTCGTGGGATTTAAAATCCAATTGGGTGGATAAAATGTCTTTGTGCTTATCTGTGCCATGGGGACTTGGGCAAATTACGTAACCTCTCAGCCTCAGTTTTTCATCTGTGAAATGGGTCTGCTGACACCTTAAGTGGATGGTTTGAAGAATCTGATGAGATACTTAAGGCACCCAGTACAGGACTGGTCCACAGTAAGGCTCCAAAAGTGGTAGTTGTAATTACGGTAAGTGCTCTGAGTCTTTTGTTTTGGGAAGTGGGAATGGTGGAGGGAGACCTTTGGTGGGAAGAGGGGAGTTAAGTTGTTCCTTCTAGGTAGTTAGTGGTCAACACCTTGGTTGTTTATGGAAATTAGGTTGGCCTCTGTGTTCATTTGACTAGTGTCCCATCCTCCTGGGCCCGTCCCCTCCTCTTGGGCCTCTCTCACGACTGGCAGGACCGCGCTCGTGTGCTGTGTTTAGAGGATGCCTGTGAGGCCCGCAGCTTAGTTCACACCCTCCCATGGTGCTCTGGCCAGTCAGGCAGAGGAGGTGACCCCAGGCCCCAGGCAGGGTCTCCCAGAGATTTTTATGCCTCCCCTGAAAACAAGAGGCTGTCAAGGACATCTGTTTGGGATTCTGAAATTTGGGGTTCTCTGGGACACAGCCAAGGTATCTATCTGGGGGCAGCAGTGACAGGCTGTGTGCAATTGGAACTTTGGGGTCCTTCAGAACAATGGTTGCCACAGTTGGACATTACCTCCAGTGAAGGG
>PVIA01010326.1:0-52676 GCA_004024845.1 Tonatia bakeri | reverse complement strand
AGGGAACCAATAGTGATGGGAAGAAAACTGGGACTCAAATCAATGGAGTGGACCAGAAGGAAGAAAGGAACAACCAAACAGAAAAGAATGAAGATACAAGAATTCAAAAAAATGAGAAGCTTAGGGACCTCCAGGACCTCTTTAAATGTTCCAACATCCAAATTATAGGGGTACCAGAAGGGGAAGAGGGAAAACAACACGTGGAAAAGTTATTTGAACAAATAATAAAGGAGAACTTCCCCAATCTGGCAAGGGAAATAGACTTCCAGGAAGTCCAGGAAGCTCAGAGAGTCCCAAAGAGGATGGACCCAAGGAGGAACACACCAAGGCACATCATAATTACATTAGCCAAGGCAAAAATGAAGGAGAGAATCCTAGAAGCAACAAGAGATAAGGGGACAGTTACCTACAAAGGAGTTCCCATCAGACTGTCAGCTGATTTCTCAAAAGAGACCTTACAGGCAAGAAGGGGCTGAAAAGAAGTATTCCAGGTCCTGAAAGGCAAGGACCTACATCCCAGATTGCTCTATCCAGCAAAGCTTTCATTTAGAATGGAAGGGCAGATAAAGTGCTTCTCAGACAAGGCCAAGTTAAAGGACTTCATCATCACCAAGCCCTTATTATATGAAATGTTAAAGTGACTTACCTAAGAAAATGAAGATTAAAAATATGAACAGTAAAAAAAGACTTCAAATTCACAGTTAGTAACAACCATACCTAAAACAAAAGCAAACTAAGCAAACAACTAGAACAGGAACAGAATCACAGAAATGGAGATCACATGGAGGGTTAGCAACAGGGAAGTAGGAGGAGGAGGGAGGGGGAAAAGATATAGAGAATAAGTAGCATAGACAATAGGCAGAAAATAGAGAGGGGGAGGGTAAGAATAGTATGGGAAATGTAGAAGCTAAAGAACTTATGACACATGGACATGAACTAAATTTGGGGAATGTGGGTGGGAGAGGGTGGGGAGGGTGGAGGGGAGTGAAGGGGGAAAATGGGACAACTGTAACAGCATAATCAATAAAAAATAAAAATAAAAATAATAAAAAAATAAAAAGACTCATTCAAATAAAATGAGTTGTGTTTGAAACTTAAGAAACTGTACATAAATTAATTTATAAGCACCTATTTTCTCTTCAACAAAGATCTGTAAATAGATAATTTCTCCATATTTGTCAAATCTCTATCTGCACTGAAAATAGAAGGCCAAACGACCTCCATTCATCTGATTATTGACACAATATCCTGGCCCCAAAAGAATGAATCCTTCTTTTCAGGAAACACACACACATACAAACAAGCAAAAAACCTAACAGTTGAAATTCTCCTTTTCAACTTGAACCTACTTTTATCCCTCAAGTTACCTCAGGACTCAATGGATGGATGTTCACAAGAACAATGATATATAATGCTTGCTAAAGAACAGATAGGAAAGCGTTTTCCTAGTATACATAGGCTTCTCCCTGCTGAACATCTGAAATATTCAGGGCCTGACAGCACCTACGTTTATATCACAATTGGTCAATGTATACTTCTTGCAGAGGTTAGTGAAGGACAGTAACATTTTCAAAACATTCTGTATTCAGTGACATTTACTATCAATTTCATGTGATCAGTGCTTGAAGTCCATCCAGTCAATTTTATTGTCGCTTGAGGGACAAAGCATGGTAGTTTTTCTATATGCCTTGTGTGCATGTGCACACACATGCAGACGCTAGTCTCTTCTTAAACAGGCACATCACACAAACCACCAAATCCTCTCTGGTGGCTGACACAGGAGACGAAGCTCTAAAGCCTTTCTCAAGAATGGCTGATAGACAAACAATCCCATTCCAATGCTTAATCAAAAATATTTTAAGCTTATTGTTTCTTCCCAAGGACCACGGAGGAGTCATGTCTCCTGGCCGATGCTCCTCCGGGAAATGCCACCGATGGTGCACATACACCCTGAGGTCAGTGTGATCAGAGGGAGTTCAGAGTCTCTGCATTACAGTAACACGCAATGCAGAAAACCTCGTTAAAAGTTAAAAGAGCTCGATTTTAACCACGTAACATATCAAGAAAGAGCTAAGTGGTTTTAGTGTTTTTCCAAAGTAAATAAAAGAAAAAACACTAATTTATAAATACAATTTGAGAAGTACAGTGTAATTAAATGAACCTTAGTTAACAGAAGCTAGAATAAGTATAATAGTAAAGTGGGAGGGGACCCCCAAAACAATCTGCTTCTAAATTTCTGAATAATAAAACTTAGGACTTAGTTGGACAACATGAATCCTAACAAGGAACTTGCCATGCTGAGGAGAAAAAACTGATAGCAAAACCGTGATTGCAAAATACCAGAACTCCTTATAAGAAGAATGACTAAAGCATATATAACTATTTTATTTAATAATGAAATGAGAAATACATTAATAGAAGAGAAAATTTGTTCTCTGCAACATAATTCCCAAATAAAATGTCACTCTCTGGGGAGTATGTGGGGTCAGAGCATGGGTGGAGAAGTGATCAGCCTCTAGATGTGTTCAAAATGTTTCTCCAACCAGGTATAGCCACGGCTATAGAAAAGGGTTTTGACATTTTCTATCAGATTGGTATAATCCAGTTTTCCTCTCCCTAAAACAGAGCCCAAATATAAAAAACTACACTAAATTAAAAGATAAGAAATGCTTGCTTTTGGAAAAATTTTCATGAAATTATAATTCTTTAAAAATTATTGTTCATACATATTTTGAAAGAAAATAAAAGCAAAACACAAAACCAAAGAAAAAATACCTTATTTCCTCTTTAATGATATCCCTTCATGTAATCAGTTAAACAAAAAAAAATGTAGAAAAGTAAATGAAAATGCAAATAATTTAGAATCTAGAATTTTATTTTTTAAAAAGCCTCAGCAACTCCGGACTTTTTCAGTGAGCCCTTGATTCTCCCCTCTGCTCCCCCATCATGCTCTCCTGTCTCTGAACTTTTTCTTCCAGACTCTACTCTCTCCTTCTTCTATGCCCACCTCATCAGTCTTTCTGACACCAGGGATGTTGTCAATCCCTTCAAATACGTATCTCACTCTAACGGCTCCATTTTACATCTTCAATCTCATAAGTACCTGAAGGGCTTTTTTTGTAGGTTATATCAGTTTAATTCACAAAGAACAGCATGTTTCAGGCCTACGATTCCATTTAATATCAACAAAAAAATCTGTACAGAGAACCCAAAGGCAACCATATAGCATAATGAGTAAATATGCAAATATACTTAAAAAATGCACATCATTCCATAGTATTTGCAAGGCAGAACTTTATAGTAATTAAGGGAATCTACCTCACGCTAGCTAAATTAATAATCCTTTACATGTATAGCCAATGCGAATAAGTACCCAAAGCTTTAACCATCCTATTCTGAATTTGTCAGAGGGTTTGTTTGAAGGAGCTTTATGCCTCATTTCTGGTGGGTTGACTTCTAAGAATTTCATCAACAGGTCCATGCAGAAGATGAAGTTAATTCTACCTCATTCGCAAAGTGTAATCCACCTTTTATTTTCAAGAATTACCTGCATTTTGGATGAAGAGAGTCAGAGAGGACCTGCTGAGCAGCTGTACTGTCCCTTTCCGCAAAATACCTGCAGTTGGAGGGAAAGGAAACCGTTACTCCATGCCTGTTGAATACACACATTTTAATCCAGTTTGAGGCCATTTGGATTCAGAGATGGACACTAGCATAAGATTGTCACGTGTCTCAGCTTCTCCAAAGAATAGCTCTCCCTAACAGAATTTTCCAAATATAATGACAGTGTCATAGAGTAGTTGTAAAACTCAATATAGATTTAGGAATGATTCTAGTAGGTCTGAAAATTTAATTATGAACTTTGCCATTCCCCAGAGAGCCAAACATATTATTAAGAGGGGTCATCAATGAGGGGGCAGAAAGCGGTCCCTCAGAAGACAGAAAAGACTGGATGAAGGGAGCTGGTGAGGGGCTGTGACACTCAAGGTCACAGCAAAGAGACTAGAGGACAGAGGATGTGTTTCAAAGGCATTTTTCTTAGTATTCATGGGGTATTTGAATTGTGAAAACCATGGAAAATACAGAACTCAGAGATGCTATAAATAAAATTTTATTCTAGGGAAAAGGGGGGCAATGAAGTTTTCTAGAAAATAAAACTATAGCATGTTATTTAATTTGATGTGAATATATTTTCTGCATAAATCTAAACAATAAAATAAGCTCTTGAATTTTGTCTCAGAAAATTTCAAACCAAAGTCAGCAAATTTAGTTCACATTGTTAGGAACCACCCTGCCTAGTTTCAGAAGCTTGTAACCTCACATGGCTAAGGCTGAGTAAAGACACCTTGGGACCATGAGCCACTAAGGAGACAACACGTATCCTCCCAGCAAGGGTGCAGCCTCTGCCCCCTTTACTTCACCCTACTTGGCCCCAGGTGGATGACTGGCTAGCCAGTGATGGGTAAGATTCCTCAAGGGAGGGACAACCCAGAACAGGCATGGTCATGAAGGGGCATCCGGGAAGGACTTAGGGGACTATAGAAAAGGGGTGATGGACCCTCACCCCTTGGCTTTGTCATAGCCTAAGTCCTCATTCTATCTGTAAAAAAGTCTACTAATCTTTTGGTTGCCCGAAACCCCCACCTGACTTAAGCCTAAAACAATGCCAGAGGTGGGTGTGGCCCTGTGTTGGAATGGGCAGTTTCTGGGGCAATCAGACCTAAGATGAATTCATAAAATCCTGTGAAACCTGCTTTGCTAAGAATACACTCAATTTAAATGATAAGGATTCAAGCATAAAATGAGTTTGTTTCCCCAAAGTTTTATGTCCCTTAGCTATCTGACCCTGACTCAGAATAAGCCCTCATAGTTCTCTGAATGTTATCTATTGTTTGATCATTACTGCCTGGAAATGATTGATGAGCTTTACATATATGCCCTGTATTCCTATGCAAATTAAACCCAATAAAAGCCCATTGAGGAACAGGCTCAAGGCCTTGGGCCTGTTCCTCTGAGAGACTGGCCACCTTTCCTTCCCAAGCAGATCATGTCTTGGTAGACTCAGTCTCATCCATGGTGGCCAGGGGAGCTCTGCTGGACAGAGCCGCCCTCACAACACATGGCCATGATTATTAATGAAATTGAGTCTGTTTTCATACTTTTGTTGGTCATCTAGGTTTCCTCTTTTATGTCTTGTCTGTTCATATTTCTTGGCCCAGTGTATGTAAAAATGTCCTCAAATAAAGACAAGTAACCCTGTAGAGAATAATATAGTCCTGGATATGGGTCCTTTATCATTTATGTGAGTGTCAGTCTTGGCTTGTTTTTTCCCTTTATTTATGGCAGCTTATCTTATGGAAGTTTTCAATTTTAATGTGTGAAATTTACTGATTATTGATTTTTCTTTTATGGTTTATACCACAGAGGTAAGGTGTAGATTGAATTTTATTTTTCTAACTGGAAGGCTAAATGTCCCAGCTCTAGTTATTCAAAAGCCACCTTTTAGCAATTAATTTGTAACACCACCTTTGTCATCAAAATTTATCAATACTTTTTATTTACATCATATAATAATGTAGTATTT
The DNA here is from genome assembly GCA_004024845.1 of Tonatia bakeri. Lineage (NCBI taxonomy): Eukaryota > Metazoa > Chordata > Mammalia > Chiroptera > Phyllostomidae > Tonatia > Tonatia bakeri. Next base: position 47,092 of record PVIA01010326.1, on the reverse strand, counting down.
GTTTGTTTATTTAAGTCCTCACCCAAGGATATGTTTATTGATTTTAGAGAGGAAGTGGTGGAGAGGGAGATACATTAATTGGTTGCCTCCCATAAGCGCCCCAACTGGGGATGGACCCTGAAACCCAGGTATGTGCTCTGACCCAGGATTGAACCTGAAACAGTAAGGTATACGGGACGATGGTCCAACCAACTGAGTTACATGGCCAGGGCTCTAGTAGTGTAGCATTTAAAGGATTTCCTAAAATAATGAGTGATTATAAACTTCTTAAATTTAATATAAAAGTAAAGATCTAGGGGGAAAATGGGGTGCCATAAAAAATGACCGAGTAAGGCTTAATTTCTTTTAAAAAATAATATCACTAGTATCACTAATAGGGTGTGTCAAAGCATATATGAGCCAACCTAAAAGGACTCCCTTTGGCTTGAAAAATAATGACCAAAAATAACTCAATTTAAGCATGAAAAAATAATGAGCGAAATTAGTTGAATCACAATAAACATATAAGAACCAGGATTAAAAATAATATTTAAAACACAGAGAGATAAGGCCTAAAAATGTTTTTCAATTACTAACATGGGAACTAGGGCACCAAGTCCTCATGCTAAAAAATGGCAACTTATTTAGTGAACTTCTGTCCTGTCCGTATTTTACAGAAACCAAATAACCATAGTCAATAAAGGAAACTAAATCTCCACAGAATTCTAGACAACAACTATGGGAAGAAAAATGAATTAGAAAAAGTTTTTGCATGATTAAGTAATTGGCTCAGTGAAGACCACTGAAGGAGGACTTGATTAGACAAAGGGCTGATGGGGAGTTCACAATGCAGCCGCCAGACTGCGGTACCTCTGACCCATCCCAGCCTGGGAGTGAGAGTGGGGACGAGGCAGGCCTCTCACTGTGCTGCCAACCTGATTCATGCCTTTCTGAATACTGACTATTTCCAGGATGCACAAGGGATGGGCATAGATGAAAACTGACACATCTAGACCATGGGACATTTTACAAGACAATTGACTGGGAATCTTGAACAAGTTAACAACAGGGCAGAGGGGGCAGAGGGGGCCGAGGGAGAGGGCAGAGGGAGAGAAACTGCTTGAATTAAAAAAGTCCAAGAGACATAATAACTAAGTAAAATGTGGAGATCTTGTTTAAAATTGGATTAGAACCAGCTTTAAAAAGACATTTTGGGAGAACTGGTGACTTGAATGTGGACTAAGCACAGAGGACACCAAGGAGTGTTGTTACTTTTGTTAGGTGTGATGCCATTTGGGTCAATGTAAGCTAACTGATGTTTTTTACAGCTTAAGAGTGAAATGAAAAACAGTATGAATTTTCATTAACATGCTTCTACCTCCCCAAAAACAGACATGACAAGTACTTCAAAACCTTGATAATTACTACATCTGGGTGATTAGTAAAAGAAGAGTTCTTTAATAACCTTTTGTTTTTTGTATATACTTAAATTTTTTCATAATAAAAAATAAAATAAATAAATTTGAGATTTCCTTAAAAGAATCCATGAAGTTTTCCAGATAAAAGTAAGATGGTAGTAGCTTTTTAAATTTTCCAAACCTGAGTTATCTCTCAGAAAACTTGAATGTTTTCTTGGAGTCTTTTTGGAAGTGGCTTTTGGACCTAATAACTCAATTTTGTCATTTCAATACAAGGAGACAAGATCACTTTAATACTTACCAACTCTTCATTTTACTTACTGCAAATTGTACAGTCCCAGAAGTCCCATTCCTCGAAAATCTGTTTTAGGATCATCACCTTGGAAACCAATTTCACACCACTGCTTAGAAATCCGAGATTCCAGTGGAGTATTGGGCTTCAAGAATTTCCACAGCTGGAAACAAGAAAGAAAATTAGCTTGTTGGTATGCACACATAAATATTCTTTTCCATTGTCTCAGATTTTGTAAACAACACCATCAGGAGGAACTTTGCAAAAGTTGCATACATGCAAACATATTACAATTAAAGATTTGATGATCTTTCAATTCCCTATAATAGCAGTTCTCAAAGTATTGTCTGAACACTCTTAAAGGGACACCATGATTTTTTCTCAGGGTCTAGGAGGTAAAAATTATTTCATAATAAAACTAACAGGTTTTTGTTTTTTCATTCCTGTCTTCTCGTGAATATACAGTGGGATTTTCCAGAGGCTGTATGACATGTGACCACATCACCCCCTGAAAGCAATGGAATGTGTACTTTTATATTTTAGTGTTTTAAATATTTGTTTTGATTTCTAATCAGATATCCATCTCCCATAGAAGCTGTTGGGGACCTCCAAAAATATATAAAAGAGTAAAGGGAAGGAGAGAACAGGGAAAATTTTGAGGCCATGCATCATTCAAATCCTTAGAAAATGCTTATCTTACTTTACAGCAAAACTTTTAGCAGCATCACTAAGAAAAAGAAAAACAGACAGACTTGAGTTTTATTTCTTAGGGCTCATCTAGAATGAGGTGAGAATAAATGTCTCATAGCTAAACAAAAGGTCAGTAATGTTCATGAATAACCTCAAAATATATTATTATCTTTAAGAGTTACCTAAAAAATGTTTCAATTATAATCAATTTTATATTAATGGACAAGTATAAATTCAAAGCACTATGTTCTTCACTGCTTAAGAAATTGGTTATATTTGACTAAGTTTTCTATAGAAATATATGTTTAACACATCGTTACTTGAGAGAGAAAGTAAGACCATCACAGCTGTGCAAATATGCAATGCTCTACCAGTTCTTTCTAAGAAACAGAGATAAGCATGTAAGTAAATTTGCCTTTAAGAATATTAATAATATATTATATTATATTTTCACTATAGAGACAAAAATAAATGTAAAATTTCCTTATTACTATTTCAACATAATTCAACTTCTAAATGGCTTGTTTTATGTTATGTAGATTTTAAAATTTAAGCACCACAGGATACAAACGCCTTGCTTTACAGTGAACTGTTACATATCTGACACAGTACAAAACAATGTTCAGTGACAGGAAAGACTAACAAAAAATTTATCAAAGTTATTTTAGGTACTAATCCAAAATTATGTGTTATTCAAATGATACAATATTTTATCTTAGTAGCATAACCAGTAAATGCAGTCTAAAGAGTAAGAGAAAAATTTCAGAGTAAATTATGTCATACTTGAAAGCAAAATATGAAACACGGGCACTAGAAATCTCTTTTTATATTATCCACAGAAGAGTTTGGCAGTGCTCCGTCTTCATCAAAACAGGGAATATTTCTGAGTCTGTCAGAAGAGTACTTAAAAAATTAGAAAAAAAAAAAAAGGTCTCTTTTAAAAGTTCCTTTAGGAACTAATTTGGTTATTGCCACAATGAAAAAATAAATAAAAATAATTTTTTTTTTGTATAAAGGACACATGGACAAAACCAAAGGGGAGCAGGAGCAAGGGTGGGAGGTGGGGATGGCTGGGGTGGGGGGAGTGGTGGGGCAAATGGAGACAACTGTACTTGAACAATAATAAATTTAAAAAAAGGAAACATTGTAAATCCCATCACATTCATGTGGATAATTTGAAGTAACCTCAGGGTCCTACATAATGAAATATATCTGGTTTCATCAAGTGAATAAAATAAAAGAGCAAAAGCAAGCATTTTATTTCTACAGGTAAGTTGTAAACCTCATTCATTGGGGGAATACTTAGTTTGAGAGAGTGAAAAGTTTAAATAATAAAATGCTTTCAAAAGAAATTTCATTTTAACAATTTCATATATTAAGACAGACTAGACTAATGGCTAAAAAGTGTCCTTTATTAAGTTTTTTTTATCTTAACTGCTTTAATAAGGGTACTTTCTTGGTAAATGGAAGTTGTTTATGTTAAAATACTCATCTGAAGTGCTACCATGTATATATTTCCTGTAAGAATGCTTAAATTACTGGATTCTCTTCTGATAGACAGGCCAGTACCTGAAGAAATTAAGAGTACGAGGCCAGGTGCTCCTGAAATGTGAGGTGATTTCTTACACCTTGGAAGCTGACTGGAAATCTGAACTTAAGTGGCGGGGCTCTGGTCGGAGCCTCAGAGGAGCTGCCCATCTAAGACTGTGGGCTGGGAGTAGAGTTATTATATATATCTGGTTTCATCAGAAGCCCCTGCCAAGTGCAGGAGATCAGAGTTAAAAAGGGTGATTTTCTGGCAGACGACAGGCTACAATGTGGAAGCAGCATGCTGAATCAGACTATTATCCATCAGGTCCACACTCTGTTTAATTCTGCTCTTTTGTGCTGAGCCTTTACTGTGAGCTTATTTGAACCCTTCCGTCTCATCTCGGGTCTGCCGCAGAACAGAAGGGCAAGGCCATTCCCCATCCAGTCACTCAAAAGCAGCCTTTCACTGAAGTCTCCGGGAGACTATCTCTTGCCAACAGGAGAGCATCTTTGAATTCTGGGTTATATTTTTCCTATTAAGCCATGAATCCCCATACATTTTTCTTTTATTATCAATTTCATTATAAACATTTAATAGAAATGTCCATTTGAATAACTCATATGGATAGTGCTACATGAATATAAAGTGATATTACTCAGTATCATTCCAGCCTATGTTTAAGTGATCATAAAATCCAATTTTTTTAATCTTTTAACTAGAAACGCTGATAATGGTCTATGTTTACAAGTCAAAGCACTTAAACATTATAGCAATATGTGAAAGTCTCCCTCAAGAGGTGGTGTGGTAGAGCAGTGTAGAACCCTTCCTAATTGTGCGAGCTTGGGTAGTCACAGAACTGCCAAGCCTGCTTCCTCACCTAAAAATGGGGTTAATACCAACATCTCACCACAAGGTTATTGTCACACTTACTGACATGACTGGCACATACTAAACACTCAATGAATGTTTTATTATCACTGATTTTGTTATGATCATACTTGTAATTTATATAAACTGAAGAGGAGAATAGAAACCCTACTAATAAGTTTGCTTGGGGAGGATAGAAAAGATTTCTAAATTCAGTAAATAAGGACTTAAAAAATTTGAGCAGCTTCTGCTGTGAAAATAATAGGTAACAGGGGCAACAGCAGGAACAAATATCTGGGCACAGGTGATGGCACAACCTATTCTGGGCCAGGGTGAATGACAGAGCATGGTGGAAATGTGCTGTATGTGACAGTGATGCAGGAAAACAGCTTAAAGAAATAAATTGGAAAGGGTTCAAAATGCATGCTAAGATGCATGGGTTTTCTACTATTTCGACATAGAGAACCTGAAGTTTTTAACATAGAGAATGGCATGACTAAATAATACCTCCAGTAGTATTTAAGGAGATGGGAGGAAGTGTTAGTGGCCCAAGTTGGAGATAATGACTAGAATAAGGCAGTTGGCATGGAAAACACTCAAGAGGTATTTATGGGGAGCTCCATAGTAAGATTTAGTGGTATTTGTAAATGCGCCATATCTCCCTAGATTACAAACCACTTCAGGGTAGAAAAGATGCTTTTTCTCAAAGTGCCTAATATAGACGTGGACCATCTTGGCTTATAATTTGCTATGTGAATCAGAGCTGGATTAAAATGATCATTGTTTGGTCACTGCTAAGATTAACATGAACCATCACTTTCACTGCATCTTACAGCAGTGACAATAAAAAATGATCACAAATACATGCTCAAATCATGATGACAGATAAGTCATATCATGAAAGTTCTTGACTATCTGATGAACTATAATAATTCATGCATTTACCCATACTTGTTAAAAACCTGCTATGTGCCAGCACACATACAGCAGATCAACTAAGATGGTACATGGCAAGTACCTAAATGTCATTGATTTAGTGGGCACTCAGCCATTCTAATAAATTATTCAGGTGCTTGTGGTTAGTCTGTTAATTATACCACCTTTTCTTTCTTTCGCCTCTTTTTAAAAAAATTATTTACTTATTTTTAGAGAGAGGGGAAGGAAAGGAGAAAGAAAGGGAGAGAAACATCAGTGTGAGAGAGAAACATTTATTGGTTGCCTCTTGCACATGTCCCGACTGGGGACTGAACTTGCAACCCAGACATGTGCTCTGACCCGGAATCAAACTGTGGACCTTTCATATTGCGGAGGACGCCCAACGAACTGAGCCAACAGAGGTTAGGGCTCTTTCTTTCACCTCTTAACTCCCACCGTGAGATTATTTTATTGAACTCCACTACCTGTATTAGAAATGAAAAAATGAGGCAATAAAAGATGAAGCTCAGTTAATGGCTTAGCTAAAATTAAGCAGGAGAGAGGGAAGAAGAAAAACCATTGTTAAGAATGAGGCTTCTTTAATTTTTAGTGCTTCACGTCAGATCTAGCACTAATTAGTAAAGACAAATGAGTCATCCGCTTAAGTGCTTACGTACACAAAAACACATACTCCTTCACACAAAAAACCAATAGGATACAGTTTTAAAATTACAACCTCTATGACACTTTTCTCTTTTTAAAACTGTATTTCATTGATCATACTATTACAGTTGTCCCTTCTTCCCTTTCCTTTTATGGTCCTCTGCCCTGTATTACCTCTCCCTCACACATTCCCCACCTGAGTTCACGTCAGTGGGTTGTGTATGTAAGTTCCTTGACTTCTCCAATTCCTATACTATTCTTAACCTCCCCCTGTCTATTTTGTACCTACCACTTATGCTTCTTATTCCCTGTACCTTTTCCCCTATTCTACCCACTCCCCCTCCTCGCTGATAACCCTTCATGTGATCTCCATTTCTGTGATTCTGTTCCTGGTCTAGTTGTTTCCTTAGTTTGTGTGTTACTGGTTTTTCTTTTTTTAAATTGCTTTATTGTCGTTCAATTACAGTTGTCCATATTTTCTCCCCCTTCTCCCCCCCACCACCTCCAAACCCACTTCCCTCCCTTGCTTCCACCCTCCCCCTTGGTTTTTTCCATGTGTCCTTTATAGTAGTACCTGAAAACCCTTCCTCCCACTGTCCCCTCCCCGCTCCCCTCTGGTTATTGTTAGATTGTTCTTAATTTCAATGTCTCTGGCTATATTTTGTTTGCTTTTTTCTTTTGTTGATTATGTTCCAGTTAATGGTGAGATCATATGGTATTTGTCCCTCACCGTCTGGCTTATTTCATTTAGCATAATGCTCTCCAGTTCCATCCATGCTCTCGCAAAGGGTATAAGCTCCTGTCTCTCTGCTTCATAGAATTCCATCATGTAAATGTACCATAGTATTTTTAGAAATATACTTTATTGATTATGTTATTACAGTTGTCCCATTTCCCCTCCTTCACTCCCCTCCACCCTGCAAACCCTCTCCTACCCACAGTCCCCCACTTTAGTTCATGTCCATATGTCATAAGTTCTTTAGCTTCTACACTTCCCATACTATTCTTGCCCTCCCCCTGTCTATTTTCTACCTATCATCTATGCTACTTATTCCCTGTACCTTTTCCCCCTCTCTCCTCCTCCCACTACCCTGTTGCTAACCTTCCATGTGATCTTCATTTCTGTGGTTCTGTTCCTGTTCTAGTTGTTTGCTTAGTTTGTTTTTGTTTTAGGTGTGGTTGTTAATAATTGTGAGTTTGCTGTCATTTTACTATACATGTTTTTTATCTTCTTTTTCTTAGATAAGTCCCTTTAACAGTTCATATAATAAGGGCTTGGTGATGATGAACTCCTTTAACTTGACCTTATCTGGGAAGCACGTTATCTGCCCTTCCATTCTAAATGAAAGCTTTGCTGGATAGAGCAATCTGGGATGTAGGTCCTTGCCTTTCAGGACTTGGAATACTTCTTGCCAGTCCTTGCCTGTAAGGTCTCTTTTGAGAAATCAGCTGACAGTCTATGGGCACTCCTTTGTAGGTTACTGTCTCCTTATCTCTTGCTGCTTCTAGGATTCTCTCCTTCATTTTTACCTTGACTAATGTAATTATGATGTACCTCGGTGTGTTCCTCCTTGGGTCCAATCTCTTTGGGACTCTCTGAGCTTCCTCGACTTCCTGGAAGTCTATTTCCTTTGCCAGGCTGGGGAAGTTCTCCTTTATTATTTATTCAAATATCTTTTCTACTTGTTGCTCTTCCTCTTCTCCTTCTGGTACCCCTAAAATTTGGATGTTGGAACGTTTAAAGATGTTCTGGAGGTTCCTAAGCTTCTCATTTTTTTGAATTCTTGTTTCTCCATTCTGTTCTGTTTGGTTGTTTCTTTCTTCCTTCTGGTCCACCCATTGATTTGAGTCCCAGTTTTTTTTCCATCACTATTGGTTTCCTGTGCATTTTCCTTCATTTATCTTATCGGAGCCTTCATTTTTTCATCTAATTTGCAACCAAATTCAACCAATTCTATGAGCATCCTGATCATTAGTGCTTTGAACTGTGCATATGATAGGTTGGCTATCTCTTCGTTGCTTAGTTGTAGTTACTGTGGAGCTTTGATCTGTTCTTCCATTTGGGCCATTTTTTTTTTGTTCTTGTTGCACCTGTTACATAGTGAGGGGTGGAGTCTTAGGTGTTCACCAGGGTGGGGCAACCCAGTAGCTGGGTTGTGATGCTGTATGTGGGGGCAAGGTCCGAGAGGGAACAATGGCACTTGCTCCGCTCTCTGTTGGATTTCAGTCCCTTCCACTGCTTCCCCCAAGCTAACTGGGCCTTTCTGCTGCTGATTCCCATGTGGGTGGGCTTGTGCACATTCTAGGACCCAGTGGGTCTCTCCAATGAACTCTCCTGAGGCTGGGAGTCTCTCATGGCAGCTCAACCCCCAAACATGTTTTCAACCAGTGACCCAAGACTCTATTTCCCAACACTGGAACCCTGGGTTGTGTGCAGTGCCTCATTTCACAATTGCCGCCTTGTTGGGTCTGCCAGCTGCCGCCTATGCACCCAGGGTCTGCCTGTTGTGGTCTCGCATGCCCAGGATGCCTTATGTACCTGGTGCCACTGCTTTTTGCCACAACCCCTCTCTGCCTGGCAGTCCAACTCCACCCTTCCTACTGGTCTGGATAAATGTGTCTATTTTAACTCCTTGGTTGTCCAACTTCCATACAGTTCAATTTTCTGTCAGTTCTGGGTGTTATTTTGTTTCTAAATTGTTGTTGTTCTTATCTTGGTTGTGTGAGGAGGCACAGTATGTCTACTTATGTGTACCATAGTGTTTTGATCCACTCATTTGCTGATGGGCACTTAGGTTGCTTCTAGCACCTGGCTATTGTAAATTGTGCTGCTATGAACATTGGGGTGCACAGGTTCTTTTGGATTGGTGTTTCAGGGCTCTTAGGGTATAATCCCAGGAGGGGAATTGCTGGGTCAAAAGGCAGTTCCATTTTTAGTTTTCTGAGGAAATTCCATACTGTTTTCCACAGTGGCTGCACCAGTCTGCATTCCCATCAACACTGCACTAGGATTCCCTTTTCTGTGCATACTCTCCAACACCTGTTTGTTGATTTGTTTATGTTGGCCATTCTGACCAGTGTGAGGTGGTATCTCACTGTGGCTTTAATTTGCATCTCTCTGATGGCTAGTGATGCTTTTCATGTGACTCTGGGTCCTCTGTATGTCCTGCTTGAAGAAGTGTCTGTTCAAGTCTTTTGCCCATTTTATAATTGTTTTTTTTGTCTTCCTGGAGTGAAGTTGTGTGAGTTCTTTATATATTTTGGAGATCAAGCCCTTGTCTGAGGTATCATTGGCAAATATGTTTTCCCATACGGTTGGTTCTCTTTTCATTTTAATGCTATTTTCTTTGGTCATGCAGAAGCTGTTTAATTTGATGAGGTCCCATTTGTTTATTCTTTCTTTTATGTCCCTTGCTTTGGGGGACATATTTGTAAAGATGTTGCTGCATGTAATGTCTGACATTTTCTTGCCAATGTTTTCCTCTAGGACCTTTATGGTGTTACAATTTATACTTAAGTCTTTTATCCACCTTGAATTTATTTTTGTGTATGGTGTTAAGTTGGTGATCAAGTTTCATTGTTTTGGATGTAGCTGTCTAGATATCCACACACCATTCATTGAAGAAGCTCCATTTTATGCTTCTTCCCCCCTTGTCAAATATTAATTAACCATAGAGACTTGGGTTTATTTCTGGGCTCTCTGTTCTGTTCCATTGGTCTATGTGTCTGTTTTTATGCCAGTACCAGGCTGTTTTGATTACAGTGGCATTGTAATACAGTTTGATATCAGGTATTGTGATCCCTCCTGCTTTGTTCTTCTTTCTCAAAATTGCTGAAGTGATTTGGGGCTGTTTATGGTTCCATATAAATTTCTGAAATGTTTGTTTTATATTTGTGAAATATGTCATGGATACTTTAATAGGGAATGCACTGAATCTATAAATTGCTTTGGGTAGTATGAACATTTTGATGATGTTAATTCTTCCAATCCATGAACATGGAACATGCTTCCATTTGTTCGTGTCTTCCTTAATTTCTTTATTAAGTGTTGTATAGTTTTCTGAGTACACATCTTTTACCTCCTTCATTAGGTTTATTCCTAGGTACTTTAATTTTCTTGTTGCTACATCAAATGGGATTTTTTTCCCAATTTCTGTTTCTGATGTTTCATTGTTGGTGTACAAAAATGCCTTTGATTTCTGAGTATTGACTTTGTAACCAGCTGTTTTGCCAAATTCATTTATTAGGTCGAGAAGTTTTTTTGTGGGATCTATAGGATTTTCTATGTACACTATCATGTCATCTGCAAACAGTGACAGTTTTGTTTTGTCCTTTCCAATTTGGATGCCTTTTATTTCTTTTTCTTGTCTGATTGCTGTGGCTAGGACTTCCAGTACTATGTTGAATGGGAGTGGTGAAAGTGGGCATCCTTGTCTTGTTCCTGATCTTAGGGCGGAAGTTCTAAGGTTTTGCCCATTGAGTATGATGTTGGCTGTAGGTCTCTCATATATGGTCTTTATTATGTTGAGGAATGCTCCCTCTATTCCCACTTTGCTGAGGTTTTTTTTTTTATCATAAATGGGTGCTGTACTTTATCAAATGCTTTTTCCAAGTCTATTGATATGATCATGTGATTTTTGTTTTTGGTTTTGTTCATGTGGTATATTATGTTTATTGATTTGCGAATATTGTACTATCCTTGCATCCCTGGGATGAATCCCACTTGATCATGGTATATGACCTTTTTAATGTATTGCTGGATGCGGTTTGCCAGTATTGTGTTGAGGATTTTAGTATCTATGTTCATCAGTGACATTGGCCTGAAGTTTTCTTTCTTTGTTGTATCTCTGTCTGATTTTGGGATTAGGATGATGTTGGCTTCATAAAAAGAGTTTGGGAGTCTTCCATCATCTTGAATTTTTTGAAATAATCTGTGGAGGATGGTGCTTATCTCTCCATTAAATGCTTTGTAAAATTCTCCTGTGAAACCATCTAGTCCAGGGCTTTTGTGTATTGGAAGCTTTTTAATTACTGTTTCAATTTCATCAGGTGTTACTGGTCTGATCAGGCTTTCTGCTTCTTCTCTACTGAGTTTTGGTAGATTATATTTTTCTAGAAATTTATCCATTTCACCTAGGTTTTCAAATTTCTTGGCATATAGTTCTTTGTAGTAATTTCTTACAATCCTTTGTATTTCTGTGGTATCAGTTGTAATCTCTCCTCTTTTCATTTCTGATTGTGTTTATTTGGGTCCTCTCTCTTTTTTTCTTGATGAGCCTGGTTAAAGTCTTGTCGATTTTATTTATTTTTTCAAAGAACCAGCTCCTGGATTCATTGATCCCTAGAATTGTGCTTTTAGCCTTTATGTCATTTAATTCTGCTCTGATCTTGGTTGTTGTTGTTGGTGGTGGTTTTAGGTTCAGTTATTGAGAGTTGTGAGTTTGTTGTCATTTTACTGTTCATGATTTTGTTCTCCTTCTTTTTCTTAGATAAGTCCCTTTAACATTTCATATAATAAGGGTTTGGTGATGATGAACTCCTTTAACTTGACCTTATCTGGGAAGTGCTTCATCTGCCCTTCCATTCTTAATGATAGATTTACTGGTTAGATTAATCTTTGTTGTAATCTTTCTTTCCATGATTTTGAATACTTCTTTCCAGACCCTTCTTGCCTGCAAGATTTCTTTTGAGACATCAGCTGACAGTCTTATGGGCACTCCTTTTCAGGTAACTGTCCCCTTTTCTCTTGCTGCTTCTAAGATTCTCTTCTTATCTTTAATCTTGGGTAATGAAATTATGATGTGCCTTGGTGTGTTTCTCCTTGGGTCAAACTTCTTTGGGCCTCTCTGAGCTTCCTGGCCTTCCTGGAAGTCTTATTTCCCTTGTCAGATTGGGGAAGTTCTTTATTTTTTCAATAAATTTTCAATTTCTTGCTCTTCTCCCTCTCCTCCTGGCACTCCTATGATTTGAATATTGGAATGTTTAAAGTTGTCCCAGAGGTTCCTAAGCCTCTCATTTTTTTTTTTTTTAATTCTTGTTTCACCATTCTGTTCTGGTTGAATATTTATTTCTTCCTTCTGGTCCAAATTTTTTATTTGAGTCCCGGTTTCCTTGCCTTCATTTCTGGTTCCCTGTATATTTTTATTTCACTTTGTACAGCCTTCACTTCTTCCTTTATTTTGTGGCCATCCTCAACCATGTCTGTGAGCATCATGATTAACAGTGTTTTGAACTCTGTATCAGACAGGTTGGCTAGATCTTCATCACTTAGTTCTTTTTCTGGAGTTTTGATTTGTCCTTTCATTTGGGCCATATTTTATTTTCTTGGTGTACTTGTTACATTATAAGAGGTGGAGCCTTAGGTAGTTGCCAGGGCAGGACAACCCACTTTGCTGCCTTGTGGCACTATATGTGAGGGAAGGGTCAGAAAGGGAACAATGGTGCTTGCTGGGCTCTCTCCTCACTTGCTGTCACTCCCCCCTCCTCCCCACCCACAAGCAAATTGGGCCCTTCTGGTGCTGATTCTAGGGTAGATGGGCCTGTGTACATTCTAGGACTGTGGCCCCTCCAATGACCTCTCCTGTGAGACTGGTAGTTTCTTCTGCCACCACAACCCCCACAGGTGTTTACAGCTAGAGATTTTAAAGCTTTCTTTCCCAGGTTCTAGACCCCTGTTGCATGGTCTATCTCACTCCCCAGTTGTTGTTCCTGGTTTATCTGCAAGCAAATATGGGACTGCCTGGTCTGCCAGCCACCGCCTTGCCCTCTTGGCCCCTTAGCTGCTCCTTTGAAGCACATCCTCTCCACAGCAGCTGCTCTTCTCCGCCCCTCCTACCAGGCTAAATCAATGTTTCCTCTTTAACTCCTTGGTTGTCAGACTTCTACACAGTTAGATTTTTTTGGTAGCTCTGGTTGTTTTTTTGTTTTTAAATTGGTTGTTGCCCTTTTAGTTGTGCAACGAAGCAAAGTGTATCTACCTTTACTTGACAAGAAGCCTTGGCATTTGTCGGTAAAATAAAGTCAGGGCAGCTAAACAAATGGTTTCTTTCAATTTTGTTACTGCCTTTTTGAATTTCAGGCACTGCTCTGGACATGGGGTCACAAAGATGAATAAGACACGGGCAATGAATTAGTTGGTAAAGCCTACTTTTCTTGCTGGTTCAGATGTTAGAGGTAAAGTTTTCATTAGAAAATCCATGTGAAATTTTAGATGTAAAGCCAATTTTCTTTTGTAGTCTGAGAAAGCATCAGAAGTGATTTTTGTGCGTTTTCACATTTGGCTCAAGTTTAGATTGTTTAACTGCGTCAGAAGCCATAGGAGAAACAGCATTTGTCAAAGAGTGACCTGGGATTTCCATTTATGACTTTTAATAGACATCAAAGAAGATGAAGTTGGTTTCTGCTTTAGTAATAGCCCTCTTGGGAAATTACCCAAGACCTTAATGATGATTATTTATTCATGTAACTTGGAAAGTAGTAGAAGAGGAGGTAAAGATTTATATTTGGTGTATTAAAACTGTTGAGAGACTAACATGCAATTCTAAATACTCCTTCTGGCTATTGAAACAAGACCTTAGGAATCTTATATGATCTGATGGTGTATTACTGTTTCATAATATACCATCAGACCGCATAAGATTATAACATTAAAACATTACCTCAAAGCACTGAATTCTGAATTAAAAAATTAAGAGAAAAATTTTAAATCACCCTTTAGGACTAAACTAGTAATCTAAAGTGTTTTCTAAATTAACTTCTGAAAATAGATAATGGAATGCCTATCACACAGCAGGTGCTTGGCAGACATTAGCTGACCCAAGCAAAGGCTTATATGTGCTTGAGGACTAACCTTCAAAAGCATTTCCTCATGCTGAGGATTATCAGAGTCATAGGGTTCTCTGCGCAGTTTTTCTACATCTGCAATCAGGTTTCTGTACCCGACGATCTGCAGAAGGCAAGCCTGAAGAGAGATTCCCAACCTAAGGTGTTCAAAAAGAAGAAACACACATGAAGAAAAAAAAACATACTTTGGCATTTGTTCACTCACTGTGCATGCACAACAGGAATTTTCCTGTTCTTTTATTATGTAGGAAATTGTACAAATTGGATTTAATAGAAGCACAATTTTTTACTGAAACTCATGGACAGTTGTAGAACTTGGCTGAAACTTCCCTCTCATTCTGGCCTTTTCTTAAGCCATGTGCAATGATGTGGTTTAAAAAACAAGGGAGTGTTTTATGCAGGTGACTTGTAAAATATAGAAAACAAAGGTGATAATGAGTTCTTAGGGATCATGTAGCCCCCACTAGGTGGGTATATCAGAACACTTCAGGGGGGTGTGTGCATGTGTAGAGACAGTGACAGAGGGAGGAAATAGCTGTAAGAGGCTTAGGAGTAAAAAAATTTTCAAAACAACAACAAAAATACATCTGTTTGGGAGCATTCCTGAACAGATGAGGCAAAAGAGAAAAAACTCACTACTTTACAAGATTTCCATTTCATTTCAACTCCTCTAGTTGTCTGAACACTTTTTTAGACTGAAACAAAATCTGCTTTCCTTATCACCAAGTGGCTCAAATTCCGTTCTCTGAGCAAATGTATTTCCACATTTCCCATGTCTATTTATTTTAAGATAGTGATTCTTTCTTCTAGTTTCATCTCCAGGGTTAAAAAAAAATCCTCTGTTCCTTCAATCCCTTCTCATGCAGAATGGTTTTGAGATATTTTACTATGTTGCTCAGTCTTCTCTGCATGTACATGTTTAACAGTCCCATTACAGCACATCACTGGGACAGAAAGCCAGCTGGCAAGTGTGACACACAGAGGATCATTCATTCCTGTGGTCTAAACGCTGTTTCTTGCCTATAACTTAGAAGGTAAAACAGGGTTTCTTTTAGCAGTCACATAACAGGTATATAAAACAGATGGCTAACTCATCACCAAGATTCTTTTTTCATATAAACTATAGTCACATAAATTATTTGCCTACATTCATTTGCTGGCATTTGAAAATCTAAAGGAAGTATTTATCTCACATTTATTTATTCCTGCTATATTCTTTACAGTCATTAGCTTTTGTGATTCAAAATAGTTGAATGTTGGCAATCTCATATGATTTAACCCAACAGTTCCTCTCCCGTATACTCCTATCCCCAATTCACTCACTGAATTTGAACATTCCTGTTGTTGTGATGGTCATTATAATCACAATCACAGTGCCATCATCATCTTTTTTTCGGGGGGGAAGGGAATAAGATGTAAAGAAAATTAAGACTACAGTAGGGGCAACAGAAAATTATGTCTTAGGATGTGCACTTACTCCTGACGTAGAGGGCAGTGTCAGATAATGCAGAATACTAAACTTACATAAAAATGAATGTTCAATTAAATGACCCTTATCACTACTTGTTACCATAACACCAAAAAGCTAAATCGGGTATTTTAATATAGGAAAAGTGAACAGTGGCCCTGGTCACCCAGGAAAACAGCGCAGGATTGAAAAGAGTTAATTCTGAGGAAAAGAGGAAAGTGCAAAAAATGAAACAAGATGGAACAAGAGAATCCAATTCAATTTTTACTGTAGTAATTCTTACCAGCGGCATAAGCAGCACTTGGAAAAAAATGTAATTAAAGCAAAGTGAGGTTAATAGTAGTAATGGCTTGATAAATTATAAAATATTTCCCCTTGCCCTCTCTATTTCTTGATGTTTTCCAGAAAATTACTTAAATTTAAAAAAATCACATTTTGTGAATGTCAGTATGGGAAAAAAAAGTAGCAAAATACAATCTACTACCTATAAGTTTTATTTTTCCTAAAGACAAAAGAATAGCTGCAAGAAAACGCTGTTGAATGAAACATATAACTTTCAGAGAAGGGACAGAAAAGATCTGCTATTAAATTAATACAATCTCTAAATGTGATTATAAGTCTAATATATCCTTCATGCCTAATGGTAGTCTTAAATTTTTCGTTCAACTTAATTTAAAATAAATTGTCTTATTATCACTTTCCCAGAGAAATAAAATATATGTCAAAAGGTTTCAAAAAGACTTTTACTGCATAATTAACTCGTCTTTAATGGCTGAATAAGAAAAAGGCAGCTAATTAGCTGGCATATGCAGAAGAATGCTATAGAGACCACATAGAAATGGAGTTTTGTGATGAGACCCAATTAGCTAGTACTTAGAATCCTTCCAGGAGACAGACATATGCAAAATGAACTCTGAAATTCCCTTTAACTGTAGCTCCCAGTCTTCAGCAATTAGAAGCCTTTCTCAGTGACAACACCTGAGGTTCTCATGAATATCTGAAAGACAGCTTGTCACCTGCTGAAACTGTCTCTAAATATACCCGCATGCAGAATTTATTCTACCCAATATCCTCAGCCTAATTTTTTACTGAAAATTCCTCTTCCCAATGAAAAATATAAAGCTAATTTTAAATGTCATGTACATTGCCAAGTGCATTTTAATACTTCCAAGATGAGATGAATAAAGTACAAAGTTCTGAAGTCTTGATATAAAAACCACCTCTCCCTCCCACACATGCCTGACTTCTTGACAGGCGTGTAGGAACTGTCTCCAAAATTTTCAGCCTGTCATGAACTGATGGAGCAGAATCAGCCTGGGCACATTTACAATGGGAACTTTTACGGTAAGGTAAAATACAGGCATTGCGTGAAGTAGCTGTTGACGAAATAGGCTCCTTTAATTCATCTGATACCAGAGGCATCCATTATATTTCTTACACTCATTGCACCTCAGAGCATAAGCATCAATCATAAAAAGTACAAAATTGCTGCTATTTACAAACATTAAAGAGGTACCCTTTTTCTTTATTCTTCATCTGAAAGTCAAAACACTGCAGATGATTTGGGACTGGGGAGGTGGAGAGATTGAGAAAGAGAGAGATTGAAAGAGAGAGGCAGACAGACAGAGAGACAGCAAGTGCATTGTATAAATAATAAATGCATAGCCATGACTTGTGTTCTATATTTACAAAACAATAAAAATAGTTCTTACTGTGGATTTATGTCAGGGTTAATTTTTTTCAGTTCCATGATGTCCTCTATAGTTTTTTCAATAGCATCGGGATGAACACTCACTGAGGTCTGCAACAGCTGGAAAACACATCTCGATCATTTCCTTGTCATGGACATCAGAGCTTAAGTGGGGTCCGTTTAGGGTCTATTTACATAGGGGCTTCGAGTATTTGTTTGAAGCTTCTCTGTGAAGATACTAAACTAAACTAAGAGCAAATATTGTTTCAGTATTTTAATTCTAGTAAATTTGACATTTCCATTATGATGGTCGTGCAATTTTTCTGATTAAAGTAAAAACATAAAATAAAAATAGTAAGTTTTTTTTTACCATTTTCATCTGTTTGAAACTACTTACATTAAAATATTTTCTTTCTCTCTCTCGACATACCTGTTTCCAGTTACTGGGCATTACGTCTATGATTGTGAGGTTCATGGGGGATATAGTCTTAAGGATGCCAAAATTAAATAATAATATTCAAGAATCTTGAAAAAATAGGTTTTCTCTCTTATGTGGATGCTTAACTATGTGCTATAAAAACTAGAATAGTGGCTTCTTTGATTTTCTTGGAAAGTCCTGACTATAATGTTAAATGATTTGGTTATTGAGAGTTAGTGTTGCTCTTATTTTCAAGGAATATTTATTTTATGATTTGGGAAGAGTATAAAAAAGGATGATTCAATAGTGGAGTATTAAGTACATCTTACATCTGCCTAAAAAAATTCACACACAGTGGCTATTTCCATGTTAAAAACAAAGGTAATTCTTTCTTTACAGATTTTTTTCTCTTAGGAGAGAGAGAGGGAGAAAGTCGGGGAAGGAAAGAGAGAGAGAGGAGAGAGAGGAGAGGGAGAGAGAGAGAGAGAGAGAGAGAGAGGGAATGTCCAAGGGGAAAAGGGGGGACAGGGAAAGGTGTGGGTGTACTCCATAGAGAGAGCCACCTCAGTTTTTATAGCCAATGGTATATTTTGTTTCTTGGAATTTTTACTTTTTGATGATGGAGGAAAGCTTCCAAGTGAAAAGTTGCTAAAAAATATAGAATCAATTTTACTTACCTTACTTTTTGAATCCCTCAGTGATGTTTCTATAAAAGAGATAATTTTAAAAATCATTCAAAAATTATCCTTTACATGTGGTTCAAAATCACTATGCTGAACTAAAACACTGTACCCTCAGTGCCGCCAAGCCTACATTTTGCTTACTTCCTTGTTTCATGCTTACCGATCTTCATGGTTCTAGAAGCTCCAGGCTTGGTATTGTAACAGATCCGCTGTAGTTCACATCTTCCAGTCAGCTTCCTCATTACAAATTTCAGGCAGCGCCACAAAAATTTACAGTAAAAATACAGGCACACCTGGATCAGCATTCTGTCAAAAACAAAAGACAGCACCCTTCCACTAGAACTCTGAAAGAGAACAGAAAGCAGCCACCACCAGCAAGAAAAGCAGCCCAGAAGAAAATCAGCCATTAGACTTCTAATTTATACACTACTCCATTTGTCTGACCACATGCTATTTTATTTGAGGTAGCCACACACTCATCATTGGGAGGTAATCCCAGGTCTCTGAGGACACACTCACTATGACTGCAAGCAACTCCAGAATGCCCTATTCTAGTAAACATGAATTCTAACAAACTAAGTGCAAGGCCCAGGAATCCTTTCCTTTCCTATCTTTGCTTAGATACAATTTAAAAATAAATCAGTAGCTTTAAAATAGTATCTAGAAGTTGTTGCTCCCTTAGATTTTGGGAAAGAATGTGCCACAGCAACTGTCTTCTTTCTGCCACTGTGGACAGCCTCTCAGCTCACCTTGGTTCATTTCTGGCATATCCTTAGTGCCCCCCTTTTGGCCATTAATTTATTTCTTCCCTATTTCCATTCTTTTCTCCTTCCCTCTGCTCTCCTTTAGGTATTCTTGTCCCCCTTGAGGACTTGGTTGTGTGGCTATCTGTATTCTCTGCGGACCAATTCCAACACTTCTTGGACTTGCTAGAAGGCCTTCTTACCAGTCCACTGACAAGCATGTTGACCTTTGGTTCTTCTACAGCCTCTGACTTAAACCTTCCCCCAATTCTACTTTTTGACAAGTTTGTTCTTGGCTCTTGCTAAACAAAGTTTTTTTTTTTTTAATTGCACACCCTATCTCACTCCAATAATACCTCAACAGACTATGAAGTACATGATGACAATTATGCATATTTTTACAACGTCTCTGGCATGTGAGTGTGTTTTATGTTGACTTTTATTTTTAATATTTCAGTGCCTACTACTTCATGGTACTGTTCAAAGTCTCAAAATGACTCAAGCTATAGAAATAAAGAGGACTTAACAGCCCAAAACTTATATTTTACCCATCTTCTCTTAACACTATACATTCCCAGTAGGCAGAGTTATTTATATTTCTTCCTAATGGTGTCATTTCTAAAAGATGTTTCTGGTCACTGTCAGCCTGTTCTCTATTTCAGTGTCTTTGGTTACGTTTTGCTTATTTGTTTGTTTAGGGGAGAAGGGAGGGAATTTCAGGGGAAAGGTTTACAGGAATAAGTATAAAAGACACATGGACAAAAACTAGGGGAGGGTGGAAATGGGAGGGAGGTTGGGAGGGCTGGGGGGGTGGGCTGGGTGTAAAGGGCAGAAAACTGTACTTGAACAACAATGAAAATTTTTTTTTTAAAAAGATGTTTCTTCTAAAATATTCACTCATCATCCCTCCAGCTCTAACATAAGGTGATCCAGGGTCATTCAGGTGAGTTAGGGTAGTTAATCAATAGCCTCGATGATGTGACCCATCCCTGAATATGAGCAAACACCTTTATAGTTTTCCTTCATTCAAATTGCTGTGGCTCTAATACCTTGAACAGCCTGTGTTAAAAAATAAAAATTCCCAAAGGCTAACTTGAACAAAAGCATAGGATCTGTATCATGTAAATGCAAAGGGAATGGAGGAAACAGTATAAATAACCAAACTGCTACACTAAGAACACAGTGGAATCCTTTGTGGGTGATAAAATTATGTTCTAGAATATGTAGTAACATGAGAAAATGTCCATAATATGCTTATCAAATAAAAACAAGTTAAAAATTAATATGTGATGATCTATATTTTCTTCAGAAGTTAGAAAGAAATTAATCTGTGATGATCTATATTTTCCTTAAAAATTCAACAAAAAATGTTAATAGTGATGTAAAAACAAGAAAAAAAAAGAATGGCAGGATACACAACAAAAATGTTAACAGTGGTACTATGGGGTAATAAAATTATAAGTAATATTTATTTTCTTCTTTTGGTTATGTATATTTTCATATTTTCTATAATAAGTATACATTATTTTATTTTTAAAAAATTTCAACAACAATTAAGGTGTATAAAATGATTATCAAGGACATTATAAAAATATATATACAGGACTTCTGACCAAGATGGAGGTGTAGGTAGACACACTGTGCCAAAATAAGGCAAATAAATAACAACCAAAATAAGGTCAGCAACAATTTAGAAACAAGATAACCAGATCTCACAGAAGATTGAATTGTATGGAAGTCAGACAACCAAGGAGTTAAAATAGACACATTCATCCAGACCAGTAGGAGGGTCGGAGTCAGGCAGCCGGGAGGAGAGGGGTCGCGGCACAAAAAGCAGTAGCACCGAATGCATAACGCATCCCAGGTGCATAAGGCATCCTGGGAGTGTAAGGCATCCCGAGCACAATAGCACAGGCGGCTGGCAGACCCAGTGAAGCAGCGACTGTGAAGCGAGGCACTGTTAGCAAGGTGCCTGGCTGTCCGGGCCACATTCGCGTGCAGATAAACCAGGTGAAATTGGGCAGTAAGATAGACCTCGCAATCCAGGGTCCCAGCACCAGGAAATAGAACCGTGGGATACTGACTGGAAACACCTGTGGGGGTTGAGGCACAGGGAGAGACTCCCAGCCTTACAGGAGAGTACGTTGGAGAAACCCACTGGGTCCTAGAATGCACACAAGCCCACCCACATGGGAATCAGCAGCAGAAAGGCCCAGTTAGCTTGGGGGAAGCAGTGGAAGGGACTGAAATCCAACGAAGAGAGGAGCGAGCACCATTGTTCCCTGTCGGACTACACCCCCACATACAGCATCACAACCCAGCTACTGGGTTGCCCCACCCTGGTGAACACCTAAGGCTCCACCCCTCACTATGTAACAGGTGCAACAAGACCAAAAAAAAAAAAAAGGCCCAAATGGAAGAATAGATCAAAGCTCCACAGTAAATACAACTAAGCGACGAAGAGATAGCCAACCTATCATATGCACAGTTCAAAGCACTAGTGATCAGGGTGCTCACAGAATTGGTTGAATTTGGTTGCAAATTAGATGAAAAAATGAAGGCTCCAATAAGAGAAATGAAGGAAAATGCACAGGGAACCAACAGTGACGGAAAGAAAGCTAGGTCTCATATCAATGGAGTGGACCAGAAGGAAGAAAGAAACAACCAAACAGAAATTAATGAAGAAATAAGAATTCAAAAAATGAGGAGAAGCTTAGGAACCTCCAGGACATCTTTAAACGTTCCAACACCCAAATTATAGGAGTACCAGAAGGAGAAGAGGAAGAGCAACAAGTGGAAAAGATATTTGAATAAATAATAAAGAAGAACTTCCCCAATCTGGCAAAGGATATAGACTTCCAGGAAGTCCAGGAAGCTCAGAGAGTCCCAAAGAAATTGGACCCAAGAAAGAATACACCAAGGCACATCATATTATATTAGCCAAGGTAAAAATGAAAGAGAGAATCCTAGAAGCAGCAAGAGATAAGGAGACAGTAACTTACAAAGGAGTTCCCATCAGACTGTCAGCTGATTTCTCAAAAGAGACCTTGCAGGCAAGAAGGGGCTGGAAAGAAGTATTCCAACTCCTGAAAGGCAAGGACCTACATCCCAGATTACTCTATCCAGTAAAGCTTTCATGTAGAATGGAAGGGCAGATAACGTGCTTCTCAGATAAGGTCAAGTTAAAGAAGTTCATCATCACCAAGCCCTTATTATATGAACTGTTAAAGGGACTTATCTAAGAAAAAGAAGATAAAAAACATGTATAGTAAAATGACAGCAAACTCACAATTATTAACAACCACACCTAAAACAAAAACAAACTAAGCAAACAGCTAGAACAGGAACAGAACCACAGAAATGGAGATCACATGGAGGGCTAGCAACAGAGTAGTGGGAGGAGGAGAGAGGGGGAAAAGGTACAGGGAATAAGTAGCATAGATGGTAGGTAGAAAATAGACAGGGGGAAGGCAAAAATAGTATGGGTAATGTAGAAGCTAAAGAACTTACGACATATGGCCATGAACTAAAGGGGGGAATGTGGGTAGGAGAGGGTTTGCAGGGTGGAGGGGAGTGAAGGAGGGGAAATGGGACAACTGTAATAACATAATCAATAAAATACATTAAATATATATATATATATATATATAATATCTATGTGAATGTAGTCAGATTTTGCTGAACAATATGCTGTAAAGTCTGAAATTCTACCATTTTAGTCAAATATGTTCCAAGATTGATTAGGATTTAGGTTATCAGGCTCCCCCCAAAAATATAATTTTAAAAATAAATTTAGTGGAACATTTTAATTAGTTGAGTGAGAAATTTTATTAAACTTCAACTGCTTTTCTTGGAAAAAGGTTTCCAACTATTGGATAGCTGTGCTAGAGAAAACAACTGAGCACTATTTCTGAACTGGTCACCAGCTCAACAGCAATGATGTTAATTGCTGTTTGGCACTGCTCCTATTAGTAAGTCAAGGATAAAAAGCTTTCCATGGTATCCATCCCTATGGTATTGTGTGCTATTTCCAGTGAAGTCTGCCTGGCATGTGGGCTAGTTCCTCAAATGAAGCCTCTTTTGAGTCTGTCTGTCAGGACTCCATGATAATCAGGTTCTTGTGGTACTAAATATTCCAAGAGAAGATGGTTCCGATTAATGTTTAAGATAAATCCTTGTACTTCCTCTACTCAGGGTATAAACAACCAGATCCTTTTATATCTTAAACTGTAGAAAGCTTTCCTCATGCAACTTCTTCATCACAACTACACAAAGAGGTGGCTTGAGACCTCAACGTGTCATCCTAGGTGGCAGAAGTATCCAGATAGAATGACTTGGAGCCCATCTGTAATTTCTCCCACTGGCCTTCTTGTATATGAGAAAAAAATGCCTGGGGAACTGTTTTGCATCAAGATAGCCTTATATAAAAGGAGAGAAAAGACATCATATTCTATTTGTTTTTATCATTTTTTTTTCAACTCCCCTGCGGATGTTCAAACTGTCAAAGATAGAGAAACCCGGTGGAAATCTACAGTGAGGGGTTAGAAATGCTGCATCATTTCTCAAGACTCATCACTCTGTGAGGTGTATCGCATCCTTCTCTCACAGTCACATAAACAATGTCACAAGTCACGAAAGAGAAACTCCATTTCAATCGTGAAGTGACATTTATACACCGCATCCCTACCCTTTTGTAATTTCTGGGCCAGTTGTCCTGATAATGCTATTTATTATCAAGGATATATTTTTCCCTTATTTTTCTAATAGGCCAACATACCCACAAATATTTCATTTAAAGGCCAGCTTGCTATGCCAGGCACTATATTTTCCTGCTGTGCTAGGAACTATATTTTTTCAAGCCAGATCATGAGATTGAACAATGTTTTGACAGATATAATTTATCTTGCATTTGGATCATTAATCTAAAGCTTGGTCAGAGGTGAAAACACCAGTGCTACTCCCTTTCTTTAAAAGGCTTATTTTGATGTCAGAAACGGTATTCAGATTGCTCCCTCATGAAAGGACCAGAACGGCAACACCCCTGTGTGAGTGCCTCAGAACAGCCGTTCTTCACCATCACGCGCTGGCAGGACCTCACCTCCTAAGGTTTTGCATCTGTCTAAGTTCCTACATTGTAAAGCTTATGGGAAACTGCTGAAGGGCCAGAGGAGAGCAGTAAACATAGTGCGATATTGGGTGAGAATGGTAAACTGGTTTGGCATGTCTACCCTGAAAAGGAAAAAATTAAGAAATGAATCTTTAAATGCTCCTAAGCTAATCAGTGGTTGGTGTAGAAAAAAAAAAGGAAGGAAAGAAGAAAGGAGGGAGGGAGGGAGGGAAGGGAGGAAGAAGGAAGGGAGGGAGGGAGAAAAGGAGTATCTGTTTCTCATCTGAGTTTAAGGACTTTGGGGTTTATAGTACCTTTCCCCCTTTTCATTTCATTCATCTTATTCTGGCATGCCTTGAGAGCAGGTATCTGAAATGTACCTATGAGGCAGACCCCATTTGCTTTCTTTAATCCCATCCTTCTGTTCCTACTCTTAAAATAAGAATTACAGCCACACCCTCTACACCATCTGAACCCCATGTTCAGGGGGTTTGTAGCTGTGTTTTTAACTCCTGTCCAGAATCATCGAACTAAGAAGCTTAGTTTTAATTAGGGGAATATTTTGCTTTTTTTCTTCATAACACTAGACTTAGTTTTCTTAGTCCTACTGGCAGATTCTCAATTCACTACTGAAAAGATGTGCTACATTTGCTAGAATAACAATCAAATTTTCAATCCTATGAGGAGAAAATGCGGATCACCATTTCTTATTTTTAATAACTACTTGAATAGACAGAAGTTTTTTGTATTTGTTTCTGTTTGTTTAATCATAGCTTTTTTTTTTTTTGATAGTGTTCTAAAAGGAGTTACTGCAGGAGGAATGGAAGAGTCTAGTAAGGAAAATGACAATAAGTTGAATGACTTGCTTAAGCATTGGGAGGTTCTTATGTAATCATAAGAGATATTTACACATTTTCTACTTCCAACATTCTCTCACTGCCATTTACTAGTATGCTGCAGAGTGAAGTTTATGGCTGAGTTCACAGCAGTATGCTTCTTAAAGACAATGTGATCACTTTTATTATTTCACATTCATTCTCTAGCTTGAACCTGAATAGTCACCCGATGTAAATTATTCAAAATGGATCATCTCTCTGCTACCACGTAAAAACGAGTCCCTGTCTTATGCTTTGTTAGAAGAATCCATTCAGCAGGGATGGAGCCTCTGAAATGGGAGATGCACCTAGAACCATGTGGCCTCCTGCCTGTGGGCTGAAGGGTGTGGATACCTGCAAAGCAACACTAGTCCATCATCTTAAATTTGTGACTTTGACATCTTCTTTTGGAAGAATAAAGAGAAAAGTGGTTTATTTTGAACAGTTTCAATGAATTTGCTAATGGATGTTAATTCTTGCTTGAAGAAATCCTGTAATAAGTAAGAAATGTACTATTGGCAAGGAAGGAAATGTACAAAATAATCACAGTTCTTTGTTCAAACCACAGTTCCCTAAACAAAATACTTTTCACCCAAATGGCCATGAAGAACAATAGCAAATTGCTCACATTTCTAGCATTTCATTCAGTTTCTAAAACGACTTTTTAAAAAATTTCAGTTGCTTTTGATGAGAGCCCAATTTTCTTTTGTGGTCAAATGTATCGATATTTTACCTTAAAAAAAATTCAGTTGCTCCACTGAGGTTTCGAATTAGGGGAACAAGCCTTCGAGTGGAAATTTACTTGGCAATTGGCCTAGTAAATGGGGCCCTCTCTATAATGAGCTTCCTAATGTAAAGAGAAGCCGCAGAACACTTGACACATGAATTAGAACTGTGAAATCACACACAGAAACTGTGGGTCTCTGGAAAGGTGAGTATATTTTCTCCATCGTGCCCAGGCATGGGGGGGCCCTGCAGTCTTTTCCATCATTCTTTATGCAAAGAGTCCACACTGGCTTTGAAAAGTGTTGGGTATAAATCTATCATGGATATGACTCCACATTCTATTGCTTTAGCAAAGGGCACTGTTTTTTTATTCCAGGAAAATTTTTCTGAGGAATTAGAGAGCACTAGCTGACTGTAAAAATCTAATTGACGGCTTATCTTTTTTCTTTTGAAGAAAAGGAGGCACAGGTGTATCTTAATTTATTAATTACATCACAATTCAATTAAAGTTTGATGATTAAATACATATATTTTATAAGTTTTATTTTTAAAAATTAGATATTTTGGTATTTGGATAATTTTTTTGACTTATTTATAAAGGAAGCCGCAAACACATTACATTTTGACATTTAAAAAGTATTTAAATGTAATCTGAAATATAAACTTTTACTGTAAATAAAAATAGTTTAAAAAACAAAAATTAAATAAATCTATAAATAAAATAAAGTAATCATTGATAATGAGCCCCAAAACCTCTATAGGGGAATAAGGAATGCGCCTTTTATTTAGTATTATAGATACACTATATAATATGGTTAAAAATACCTGTGTGTATACACACACGCACACACACGTATATATCATCAGGACCAGATTAGAGGATATTCTCAGTATTATGAATAAATTAATTTCTGTTGAGTTAAAGACCTAGAATAGTTGAAGGAGACAGATTTTCACCTTTATTACATTTTTCCACTACCATTTAGTCCCCTTATACTCCCCTCCCATGCATTGTGGAAAAAATTAAAAGTGATCATTGAAAAATACTTTACTCATTCCTTCACTAAACTGAACAAATACAAAATGAGAAGACTGGCTGTAGTATAGGAGGAAACAGTGTGGGGATTATAGTGAGGGAAAAAGCAAACATGAGTCAGGAACTTAATTTTATCACAACCACATGCCACCTCTGTCTAAAGGAATTTATAGTCTAGTTAGAAAAATGACAAAAAAACCCCAAAGTACAAATACTGTGATAAATCTAAAAAGAAATTGTTTAGAATGCTAGAGAGGGAGAGGAGAGAGTGTCTTCTTTTGAGATTGGACGGTACAGCCAACCCTTGATTATCCTGACAAGGAGGCAAGAGTGAGAGGAAAATCAGCTGCCTTACTCACTTCAGAACAAAAGTGAAAAATACGGTAGTTAAAGGAATGAAATTCAAGCCGACATTTAACGAGTGGCCAGGGCTCTCACTTATCTCACGCTCTGTGCGAAGGACTGAACGGTCACTGAAGTGCCCCGAGGCTGTCCCTGAAAAGCTGAGGGGAAACCAAGGAGCAGTGGGGCTGGGGTGCTGGTGATCAAGGTCTAAATGAATCAGCCTCTGACGGCAACTTGATGCCACGGGCAGCTTGTGGTGGGGTCACCTATGGAATGTTGCCTACAAAACTATTCGGGTTAACATATTTCAACAAGAGTGGGCGAAGTTTTTGTTTAAATGCAGGGAACAAAATAAGTTAAAATACATGTATGTGTAGATGTAGATGTAGTTGTGTGTGTATATACCTACATATACATGATGTGTGTGTGTGTATCCTAAAAGAGAAAAAGTTATGAATAAATGCACCAGTCTAGAGTGAGAGTGGTATTTGGATGTTGGGACCATAACCCCCTTTTCAGGATTTCGCTTCTACATCTCACAAGCTCAGTTAATGCCTCGAGTAAAGCTAATGAAATTCTGGAACAACTATATGACCCAGAACCTTCTCCTCCTCAAAAGTCATGGAAATTGGTGGGTGCTGACTGGAAATACTGCCTAACTAAAAAGGGAAGTGTCTGGAAGTCTCACTTTAAGTCCAGGTTAATTTGCCACTTGACTGTGGACAAGCGACGTTGCTTCTCTGGGACTCTCTTTGCCTTCCCATTTGTAAGGTGAAGGGAATGGACTAGATTTCTAGCTCTGTGGGAAGGCTAGATGTATGTTGGAAGGGAAAATGATTTTTGATCTGACTCTCCCATCTCTTGAAGGTCTACCTTAGGTTTCCTGTGCTTACAAAGGTGTCCAAGAACTGCCCCTAACTTGATCTTTGCATCCTATCTTCTACTCACCCTAACAGGGTCTACAATCTACAAACCTGAAACACTTGCTGCGTGTGGCAGCTGGCCACACTTCCTCAGGCTTTGCCAACAGTGTCTTCTCCACCTCCCACACCTTCTATTCTTACGTAACAACATGAACATCCTAGTCCTCCTTTTCCCTCAATATCGTCTCAGTGAAGCCCCAAATATTCCCGTCACAAAATGTCTGCAGACTGCCATTAACCACATTCCTTTTCGTATTTGGTTGTGCACGTGTGTGCCTCATCTCCTTACCGGAGCTACATCACTCTGCAGCAGAGACCACCTCGTGTTCACTTTTGCATCACCCACTATAGCTCACCGTAGACTCTCTGAAGAAGTAACAACGCAGAAAAAATGAGGGACAGCTTTGAAGTCAGACAGGCCTGCATTCAAATATTAGTGTGCCCTTGGGTGAGTAACTTAACTTTGCTAAGCCTTTGTGCCCTGCACTGTAAGATGGGATATTCATTCCTATTCTCTTACAATTGTTATTAATAGAAAATAATAATTTAAAATGTGGCACAGTACTACAACTGTTAGCAGTAAATGCTTACTGACTGAGTAAGTGGACTGAGATGTTAAACCAGGGTGCATGACTTATAAAACCCAATTTACAGATATTTTTGCTCACTGGAAGCCTTTATTTACCAAATTATAATAGTGAAATACTTTTTTTCTTTCAGTTGCTTCACAGCCAGAACTTGAGTCAAGTCTGCTGTGTTGCTCAGTGTCTTCCCTGGAGGTTTGCGTCTGGCAGACACCTCCCTTTCTTCTCTCCTGCTCCAGGAAGAAAAACAGGCAGTGAAGTCCATGGCCAAGGAACTGAGATCCTGAGGCCAGGAGTGTTGGAAACAATTATTTACATGGGTGACTTAAAAGATTCAGTGTATTAGAAATTTTCAAAATTAATAATGTCTGATGGCTTTAAAAATATAACCTCAATAAGTAAATCCTATCAAGGGAAAAGATCTTCAGTACAAGTCTTAAGACTTCTTATTATATACATCAACTGAGTTAAAATTAATAAAATATATTATATAAATTAAACCCTAAGCCTCAGTTCTATTTGGGGCTTAAAAAGGGCCCTTTCTTTTTCTGATAATACACAGACACACTTTCTTCTCTATTTAAACCCTGATTTTCTCTTAATGCAGACCCTGGCTAAAGTCGTACTGGATGCCTATGGTGTACTTTTCTAATATCCTATCTCTACTGGCAATTCAAAGTACATCCTTCAGCCAGGGGTACTAACCTATAGCATTTATTTCTAATATCTCATGTAATTTTTAAAAAACAAACATCAAACATTTTCTCACTCCTTTGTACTCTGAGTAGCTATATCATTAATATAGCTGATGGTAACAGCAAGCTGGAGAGAGCACAGTATGGGTACCATGTACCGTAAATGTGGATTAAAATCCATTCTTCCCCACAACCTGGATTCTTTATGATTAACCGCATTTCCTCTGTGGTTGTACATGGAACATTTCATTCTGGAGCAATTCAGAAGCTGACAGGTTAATCACTCTGTGGGTTTTTAAATAATGCTGAATTTTTCTCAGTGAAAGTCAATTCCACTTCCAGGAGTTCAGGAATTAACATATTTGCTGAGTTCAGGAATTAACACCTGATTTATCCAGGCTATGTTTGCATAACCTTCTCTTTGGTTCAAAAAAAAAGGACTGCCAAATTGTCCAACATCTGTAGGGATGGACTGCAGGGAATAAAAGGCAATTTAAATTATCTGATACAACTTGTAATGCAGTATTATTACTCCTTGCCCTCTTAACTTTCCAAATCGCATGTAACATATAATGAATACACACACATTATAATTTAATTAAAAGCATTAAAAACAAAAACTAAAGCCAAAAGTAATAATCATCTGAAGGGCATGATTGTGTTTCCTTTTATTATCAAAACCAAAGCTCACTGAAAACCCTCAAGTTTCTTTCTTGATGTGTAACCTATTACTGTAGCCTCAGTTTCACATAAACAATGTCAAGTAATATTTATAAAATATATGTGCCAAGTTAAAAGAGAAAAATTTGCATCAATACACACAACTGACAGATACGCTGTTCCATTATCCTTGATGCTAGTCTATGTGAAATTACAGTGGAAGATTTTCCCCATACCAATCATCAAATACATCAAATACAACTTAATTTTAAAATACCAACATTGGCATCAAACACAGCGTTACACCTATTCAATTTAACAAAAAACTAACAGAAAAAAATGTTCCTATTCCTCCTAAACTGTCTGGTTTTGAGCCTACTCAAATTTTTCTAAAGCCAGTAAGACACTGAAGAAATCCAGTAGCACAGGTCTTGGCACAAACCTGACCACTACCATCTCCCCTTTCATGAAAGGAGCTCCTGATGTCTAAGCTTCATCTAACACTAAAGTTTTCAGTTAATGTTATTCTGTGACTAAAATGCACCACGTTTATATGCAGGAGGGATTCATCCATGCCAATTTTTCATGAAAGTGTAAACAGATGGGTTTATTACCATGGCAACTAAAAACCTATCAGATCAAATACTTTGCTGGCAAATCTAATGATTTTTCAAATGCCCTCCTTTACTCAGCTGAGATAAACAGGCTAAAGAGTGTGCTTATAAATGCTAATACCTATAAATAGTTCAATAGTGACCTCCAGGGAGGTTTTCACAACTGCAAGATCTAGTAAACATCAGTAGCTGCACCAAAACACAGTGAATCCCACACAAATTAATCTAGTTGCTCCAGAAACAATGGTGCAAACAAAACCAGTGGAGGAAAGAAAATCTTAAATTGCAGCCACTGAAAGAATTAAAACATTGCCTAAAAGAAGCAGGCCCACGAATTATAAGCCCAGAGAAAAGAAGCAGGTGCAAGGGACAAGAATGCATAATAGAGGTAGGCCTCTGTCTTCAGGGAAAGAAACTCAATGTTCTGGAATGTTTTTCCCCCCAATGTTCTGAAATGTGTGTTTTTTCCCCTAATTTTCTGGGCAAGACTAACTTTATTTTTGTCATATTTTAGTATGACGTAAAATTTCTTTGACAATTTCATTAATATATTGTGAATAGTGGTCAATACTCTTGACATAATTAAAATTACAGGTCCATCCAAATGGCTTTCAAAACAAAACAAGATCCCCCCCAACATGTACCAACATACACAGTACTTGACACAGCTGTCTTCAGGGAGTCAAAAATTAATGCAGGTTTCAGGGACATCACTGAGGCAGGAAGAGCAGAAGCTTGGAATGTCTATTGTTATCAAAAAGGAACATTTGAAAGCACATGTATAAATTGGCCAGCCAAGCAAACTCTAAATTAAGAGATATTTAAAATGACGTATTTCAGGAAAATGATTCTACACAAGTGATAGTGATTCCCTGACTACTAATCCTCAGACCTCAACTTTGGGGCTGGCAGCATGCCACTCTTTAGTGACACATAGCATCAAGGTCATCTGAGGCACTCCCTGCCTTGTGCTTTCGTGCCCACATGCTTTTGTAATCGCCTGTGACCTATCCCTTGTAAGCATTCTCTTTCAGCATCCATGTGCACACGCAGTCAGCAGAGGAATCTCTTGACCAAATTATTCTTAGCCAAAATACAATGTGAGACTAGGTTACTGGATCAAACACAGAGAACAGAAATATTACCGTAATTGGAAAAGAAGTTTCTCCATTTTAGAGGGTTCATCTAGGGAACTAGAAACACTTACCTCAGGAAGTGCTTCATTGTGCCTGTTCTGATTATCCAGATGTTATCCAAATGGTCCTCAAGTAATTACTTTCAAGTTTGCTTTTGTCAAAATAAGTGCAAGCTGTGGGAAGAAATTAGATATATTTACTATTAGAGGGACTAGAAATCCCAACCCACACATTTCTATTTACCTTAGTAAGTGGACAACTTATATACAGCATTAACAACCAAACTGCACATGAAGCAAACTCAATTCTATGAATGGAGATTAGAGCTAAAGTTTTTCACTTCATAATGAACAATTAGCCTTTCATTTTACGTTACTTGCTGGAGAAATTATCTGTTTCACGAGCAAGCTCTTCAACAGTAAGCCTTTTCTCTATTTGGGATGTTACTAAATTTGGAAGAAGAGTATTTATTTAAAAAATAAAATAAAAATGAAGAACCATAAAATTAATGATCCAAATTTCCAGATATCCAATGGTCTTAAATCTGTCAGCCCCAAACTTTCAGAAGTAGAACCCAAAATACCTAGAAGCAGCTGCTAACGTCTTCAAACTAAAAATTGCTGTTAAAGAGCCAACTACTCCAAGCAAATGAATGATATGCTTCATCCCTCCCACCATTTTTTTTGCACTGTGAATAGAACAGTGAGGTTTTGTATTTGTCTATCACTCTTCATTTTACAATTTGTTTTGTAAAAAGTTATTATGAAGCCTGTAATGCCAGGTTATTTGTCTTCCCCCTTTTGACGAGGAGGACACCAGAAACTGCCTTCCAAGCTAGGATGAAACAGACTAGAAAAGAGAGAGGCTGGAAACAACAGCAGAGACAATTTACCGCCTCTGCTACATTGGCCACTCAACCCAAAAACCAGGCTTTTCTTCAGCACATATTTGTTTCTGTAAATATTCCATGCATGCTTGAAAAAAAGTGTACACATCAAGATTGCAGTTGCTTCTGGGAAGACAGGGAGAGGTTTAAGATTGGGGAAGGGAAAAACTGGCCTTCAACCTGATAAATTTTATTTCTTAAAATATACCTTAAGCAAAATAAAAGGAAAAAACAGTATTTGTTCATTTTCAGTAGTAGGAATATACAGTATTCTATGTACTTTTGTGGCTTTTAAAGATAAATCCAAATTTTAACTAAAAACTGTTAGTGTCCATCCAAAGCCCAGATTATAGTTTCTAAAATATTTTGAAATATAAGGAACCAGAGCTCCTTGGAGAAATGCCTGATTATAGGGATAGGACAGAGAATATACAAGGTGATCCTGAAGTATTTTCTTGTATCAGAAATAAGGAAGTGCTCAAAAAACAAGTAGTATCCAATAAAAGACAAGATATATCCAATAAACTCAGGAGCCAACGGAAAGAAGTCCTAATAGCCAAAGTTGGAATGATTTGAGTTCCAAATAGAGTAGTATTGGGTTATAACTCAAAGTATAAAATAAGAATCTATGATTCCATACTGATATAAATAAATGTCTGAATAAATAAATAAATGGAAAATAATATATTGGGTATAAATCTCCTGTACAAAAGACTTCCAAATAATTTATGTAGATACTCTGCCCTCAAAGAAGTGGAACATAATTTGTAATCCCTTAAATGAAGTCTGGACATAGTGACTTCCTGAGTACAGTACAGAAGAAGGGAGGGAAATGAGTAACTTTATAGTAGAGAAACCTGACAAATACTGTATCAAGTAGGTGATCAAGTATAACATCACAGTGACGCCATAGTGGCAGAATGTATTCTTCACATGCTGTGATGAAAATGGCACTTTACCTCCATGGTCTTCCTCCTTGCAACCCATCACACCAGTCTAATTACGATCAAAACATCAGAAAAACTTCTACTGCAGGATATCCCATGAAATGTCTAACTAGTACTCTGCAAAATTCTCCAAGATCATCAAAAACAAGAACAGTCTCAGAAACTATCACAGCCAAGAGCTGCCTAAGGAGATATGACTACTAAATGTAATGTGGTATCCTGGATGGGATCCTGGAACAGAAAAAGAACATTAGGTGAAAACTAGGAAATCCGAATTTCCAATTTCCAATGGATTTTAATTAATTAGGTATTAATATTGGTCTATTAGTTGTGATAAATGTATCATATTAACATAAAAAGCTGCAAGCCAATAAAAAAATTCTCTGTACTATCTTTGTAACTTTCCTGTAAATCTAAAACTACTTAAAAATTAAAATTTTATTCTAACATGTTAGTGCCTACTATATTCTAGACACAAAGTTAGGCATTAGGAATACAGGGCGAATTAGGGAGGTATAGGTTCCGCTCTCCAGACTCAAAAGTTTTGAGGAAGGATTTTAGAGATGATGCAGAGAAACAAATAGGTACTTAAACAGTTTTACAAGTGGAAATGGGTGCTGTGGTAGTGAGGATGAGATGCTTATCTTAGAGGTCGGGGTCCGGGGGTTCCCTAGCACATGTAAAGTACTAGAAGCAAGAGAATACAGAACGTGTAGAGTAAAAAATGTTCAACATGACCTACTGACTTTGTGCTTGGTAAAAGGGACAGGTAAAAATAGGGATGGCGCAATATGGAAAAGCAAGAAATGGTCAGACTATAAAAAACTCTGTAAGCAATATTAAAGAAGTTTAAACAATGAGAAACTACTGAAATTTTTCAAACTGAGATGTGAAATAATCCAATTACTAGTTTTAAAAATGTACTCTGCCTTGGCCGAGTGGATCAGTTGGTTGGAGTG
The DNA here is from genome assembly GCA_004024845.1 of Tonatia bakeri. Classification (NCBI taxonomy): domain Eukaryota; kingdom Metazoa; phylum Chordata; class Mammalia; order Chiroptera; family Phyllostomidae; genus Tonatia; species Tonatia bakeri. The sequence goes on along the minus strand of PVIA01010326.1, from coordinate 12,400 downwards.
TCACCTCATTCACCAAAACGTTTTAGATTTGATTCCCAGTCAGGGCACATGCCTAGCCTGCTCGCGATCTACCCCCCTCCGTCAGGGCCCACGTGGGAGGCAACGGATCAAAGTTTCTCTCTCCCTCCTTCCTTTCCTCTCTCCCTCTCCCTTCATCTCTCTCTAAAATCAATAAACATATCCTTGAATGAGGATTTTAAAAATGCACTCTGATTGTAGTATGAAGAATAAATTGGGTTGTGGTAAAGTTATTGGAAGAGACATCATTCAGAAGATTGTTACAACAGTCTAGGCAAACATAATAATGCGGAATACGGCAACTTACAGAGACAGAAGTGTGATGGGATTTGAGAGATATTTAGAAAATGAAACCAGTACGACTTTTGTTGGTTGACTGGGGAAGGGGCTGGTGAAGGTAAAGGAGCCAACTGTCATGCCCGTGTTCGCGGCTGCCACCAACGGGTGCGACAATAGACTCCTTCAGTAAAACACAGAGTTCTGAACGAGCAGATTTGGGGTTTGGGTGTATGTGGGGGTATTTGGGAGCAATTTGAATTTACAGGTTCAAGTGGTAGTATATGGATCTAAAGGTCAAGAGAGAAATTCCCATTGGAGACAAAGATTTGGCCTTCATTTTCATAAAGATAGATGGCAATTAAAACCATAGCCCTGGGAAATAAAAAACAAACAAATGGGACTACATCAAATTAAAAAGTTTCTGCATGGCTAAAGAAACCATTGTCAAAATGAAAAGGGAACCAACTGTATGGGAGAACATATTTGCCAGTGATACATCGGACAAGGGTTTAATCTCCAAAATACATACAGAACATATACAACTCAACACCAGGAAGAAAAACCACCCAATTAAAAAATGGACAAAGGAGCCCTGACTGGTGTGGTTCAGTGGATTGGGTGACATTCTGCAAACCAATAAATGGACAAAGGACCTGAGGAAACACTTCTCCAGGGAGGACACACAGATGGCCCACAGACATATGAAAAGATGCTCAATTTCAGTAGCCATGATAGAGATGCAAATTAAAATCACAATGCAGCTTCCGTCCAAGATGGAGGCATAGGTAGACACACTGTGTCTCCTCACACAACCAAAAGAAGACCAACAAATTAAAAAAAAAAAACCAGAAGTGACAGAAAATCAAACTGTATGGAACCTGACAACCAAGGAGTTAAAGAAGAAACATTCATCCAGACCTGTAGGAGGAGCAGAGATGGACAGCCAGGTGGACAGGACTCCTGGCAAGGCCGCAACTGGTGAACCCAGCAAAGCAGCAGCTGGTGGACTGCATGGTCCCACATTTGCATGCAGGTAAACTGGGAGAAACAACTGGGGAGCAAGATAGACTGCACAATCCAGGATTCCAGCACCAGGAAATAAGGCCTCAAGACCTCTGACTGAAGAAACCTGTGGGGGTTGAGGCAGCAGTGGGAGAAACTACCAGCCTCACAGGAGAGTTCAGTGGAGAGACCCACAGGGTCCTAGAATGTACAAAAGCCCATCTACCGGGAATCAGCATGAGAAAGGCCAATTTGATTGTGGGGAGCTGCAGAAGTGACTGAAAGCCAACAGAGAGCTGAACAAGCAGCACTGCTCCCTCTCAGACCCCTCCCACACATACAGCACCACAACCCAGCTTGAGGGTTGCCCTGCCCTGGCAAATACCTGAGGCTCTGTCTCTTATTAGTGACAAGCAGTGAAGACAAAAAAAAAAAAAAAAAAAAAAAAAAAAAAAAAAAAAAAAAAAAAAAAAAAAAAAAAAAAAAAAAAAAAAAGGCCCAAATGAAAGAACAGATCAAAGCTCCAGAAAAAATACAACTGAGCGATGAAGAGATAGACAGCCTATCAGATGCACAGTTCAAAACACTGGTAATCAGGAGGCTCACAGAACTGATTGAGTATGGTCACAAAATAGAGGAAAAAGTGAAGGCTATGCTAAGTGAAATAAAGGAAAATGTACAGGGAACCAACAATGATGGGAAGGAAACTGGGACTCAAATCAATGGAGTGGACCAGAAGGAAGAAAGAAACATTCAACCAGAACAGAATGAAGAAGTAAGAATTCAAAAAAATGAGGAGAGGCTTAGGAACCTCTGGGACTACTTTAAATATTCCAACATCTGAATTATAGGGGTGCCAGAAGGAGGAGAGGAAGACCAGGAAATGAAAAACTCACTTGAAAAAATAATGAAGGAGGACTTCCCTAATCTAGCAAAGAAAATAAGGCAAAATAAGTTTCCTTGCCTTCCAGGAAGCCCAGAAAGCTCAGAGAGTACCAAAAAAGTTGGACCCAAGGAAGCACACACCAAGGCACATCATTATTACATTGCTCAAGATTAAAGATAAGGAGAGAACCTTAAAAGCAGCAAGAGAAAAGGAGGCAGTTACCTACAAAGTAGTTTCCAGGAGACTATCAGCTGATTTCTCCAAAGAAACCCTGTAGGCAAGAAGGGGCTGGAAAGAAGTATTCAAAATCTTGAAAAGCAAGATTATATCCAAGATTAATCTAACCAGTAAATCTATCATTTAGAATGGAAGGGCAGATGAAGCACTTCTCAGATAATGTCAAGTTAAAGGAGTTCATCATCACCAAGCCCTTATTATATGGAATGTTAACGAGACTTATCTAATAAAAAAGAATGAGATCAGAACCATGAACAGTAAAATGATAACAAACTCACAACTATCAACAACTGAACCTAAAAACAAAACAAAACAAAATCAATAACAAACACAAACTACGGAAACAACTAGAACAGGAACAGAATCACAGAAATGTAGATCACATGGAGGGTTATCAGTGGGGGAGTGAGTGGGGGAGAGAAGGGAGAAAAGGTACAGAGAATAAGTAGCATAAATGGTAGGTAGAAAATAGACAGGGGGAGATTAAGAATAGTAAAGGAAATATAGAAGCCAAAGATCTTATATGTGTGACCCATGGGCATGAACTAAACAAGAGTGGGGGAGGAAGCGGGTGGGAGGTGTGTAGAGGGCAGAGGGAATAAGGGGGGGAATGGAACAACTGTAATAGCATAATCAATAAAATATATTTAAAAAGGATAATAAATAAATAAATAAATTCAGGGGTGAAAAAGTAAAACCAGAATGCGACACCACCTTATAACTGTCAGAATGGCCATTATTAACAAATCAACAAACAACAAGTACTGGCGAGGTTGTGGAGAAAAGGGAACCCTTGTACACTGTTGGTGGGAATGCAGGCCGGTGCAGCCACTGTAGAAAACAGTATGGAATTTCCTCAAAAAATTAAAAATGGATCTGTCTTATGACCTAGCAATTCCACTGCTGGGAATATAAGAATCCCAAAACACCAATTCAAAAGGACTTATGCACCACTATGTTCACGGCAGCACTATTTACAATAGCCAAATTTTGGAAACAGCACTAGCGCCCATCGGTAGATGAGTAGATTAAAGAACTGTGATACATTTATACAGTGGAATACTATGCAGCAAAAAGAAAAAGGAAGTCCTACTCTTCAAGACAGCATGGATGGAACTGGAGCATATTATGCTAAGTGAAGTAAGCCAGGCAGTGAAAGGCAAATACCACATGACCTAGTTTATAACTGGAATCTAATGAACAAAATAATGAGAAAAATTGAACCAAAGACATGGAAACATGGAACAGACTCACAGCTGTCAGAGGGGATGGGGTAAAGGTAGTAGGAAGGTCAAGGGATTAATTAAGGAACATGTATGAATGATTCATGGACACAGACAATGGAGAGGGACTGACTGTAAGAGAGAGGGGTGGGTTGGGTTGAGGGAAACGCAAGGGGAAAATGATTGGGACAACTGTAACAGAATAAATAATACACAAATAAAGTAGGAAAAAACATAGCCCAGAAGGAAATGCTAAAGAAGTAGCATATACACACTTGTTCATAACACTAGTTCCTTGTCATTAGGGTAATATTAAATTAGAATTGTCACACTACTAAGGCAATAAAGAATGGAATGCATTTCAGGAAGACTTTACCAATGTTTTAAGAAAACTCTTTAAATGATTTAAGTTTATTTAAATGGAAAACTTGGTTTACCTAAAAAAAAAAAACTTCATAATGATGGGGGATAAATGAAGTAACATAATACTTCAGCTTCTTGCCTTCTACATAAAGATTCCTGAGCCTATACATTAAAAAAATATTTTCTTAACTGCTTATGTGCACAGCATTATGCTGGGTAATGCAACATATTTTATACCACAGGGGAGCCTTACAATGTAAGAAAATTGGTCAAATATGGCAGAAAGTGTGCATGGTGGCTAAGAGCACAAGCTTTGGAGACAGAGAGTTCACCTCTGGGATCTAGTACAAGCCAAGTGTCTTTGTGTTACGGGGTGCGGCCAAGGGGGGGCCCCAAATGGACATTTAAAATGGGGTCCAGAACTCAAGGTGTTCAGAAAATACTAGGATGTCCTACTCCCCCCCCCAGGTGTGGGTGGGGGAACGGGACAAATGGAGCAGGCCCATTGAGAGCTGTTTTGCATAGCAACAGCTCTGCAGCCAACCTCTGGGGTGTGGTCATTTAACATATCTATAACCTTTGACTGGCTACATAGATATGTTAAGTAGCTATGGCCATGCTCTGAGCCAGGGGGATGGAAGTAACTTCCCCACCAAGATGTAACTGGGAGGGGGGCAGGTCCCCCGAGTTACAGCGCCTGCGTGAGAGCTTGGAGATGATTGGCTCCATGACATGGGGCCACACCTGCCCAGACCCACGAAGGCGACCAGAAAAGCTGGAAAGGACAGCAGATTGAGGGCAGGTGTGGCCAAGTGTGGGAGGAGTCGGAAGTGGGGCTGCAGAGGAGGACTGGCGCAGGGATTTAAAAGCCCAGGCATGGCAGCCATAGAGGAGAGAACCATGCGGCTTTTGGCAGAGTAGAGGGCTCCCGCATCTCTGTGAAGAGAGAACCACGCGGCTTTTGGCAGGGTGGGGGCTCTCACAGCCCTGTAGGGGAGAACGATGCGGCTTTTGGCTCCCGCAGCCCTGTGAGGGAGAACCACGCGGTTTTGGCAGAGTGCAGACCCCCGCAGCTCTGGTAGGAGAGGACTGCGTGGCTTTGAGGTGCTTCTTTTGGTCACGCAGCCTGGGAAGCAAGAGAGACTTTGCCTGGAAGAAGGGTGGAAGAACTCTTACCAGTAGGCCGTGAGACGGTGCTGCCTGGCTTTGGATTAATTGGAGATCCTGCCTGGACGGCGACACAGCTGATGGTGCCGAGAACCGAGAGAGGCCTACCAGCCGAGCACGGATTACTGGACAGAACCAGACACTGCCTGAGACTGGACTTCTATTTCCTTTCCTGAGATACGGTACCCCAGACTGGGCAAGGGGGAAGGAAGGACTGGGTGCGTTTGTGGGTGTTTTAAGGGACTTTAGGATTTTGGTAAAGACATTAGGTCACCACTTTAAGCTTGTATAGCACTAAATAAACGTTTCCTTTCCTTTTCACGAATCTCTGGCATTGAGAGATGTCTTTCCTTTAAGGCGGCGGACATGACGGACCTGAGTCTCTTTCAGTAATAGTATTATCGTCCTGGGCCCCCCTTGTTTTGCTCTGTAACATTTGGACAACCTGCTTAACCTCTCTAGGGTTTCAATTTCTTCCTGTTAAATGGGAAATAATTATAACCACCTTGTAGGTTTGCTCAAAGAATTACAGGTGTGTGATACACATTCAATGACTGGTACTCATTATTAGTTTACTATTTTGCCATTCTTTTTATATCCTTCTCTAAAGTAAAAGGTCATTTTGTTAAATGAATCACTTAGAAAACCATTAAATTTCAGCAAGTTATGACTTAAAGTGGGACAATGATAGTGATGATGGACAGAAGTGAAAAGAGGTAGAAAATATTTGGAAAGTAGAATCACTTAGACTTACTGATTCAATGGGAAAAGTGAAGGAAAAGAAAATAACAATTAGTTCCAATTTACTGTCCCCCAAACAGGAAACAAAGACAATTAGTTCTAATTGTCCCCCAAATAGAACACACCAAAAATGGCTTTGGGTGTTAGACAAAAGCCTGTGCAAATACTATTTAACTCATTGCTCACTAGGTATTAAATAACTTCTCTAAATATTTTTAATATAAAACCAAAAAGAATTACTGCTTACTTTGTTTTAAAATATAGCTTTGTTTTAAAAGAAGCACTCTTGTGCCCTGGCCGGTGTGACTCAGTTGTTTGGGGTGCTGCCCAGCATCCCAAAGGCTGCAGGTTCCTTGCCTGGTCAGGGTGCATATGAGAAGGCAGCAGAAGTTTCTCTGTCACGCTGTTTGTTTTTCTCTCCTTTCCTCTCTCTTTCCCTTCCTTTCTCTTTAAAGGCAATGAAAAAATGTTCTCAGGTGCGGATGAAAAAATAAAAGCAGGCAGACTTGTTAATGTCCTGTTTATTGCTGACTAGATAGTAAAAGCCAGGAACATGTAACCAATCATAGCTGGTGTGCAACGAACGGTACCCTGAGCCGCTCACTCCTGATGAAGAAATGTGCTGTGAGTTGTTTTCCGTCAGTGGTGCTGAGTTCGTCTACTCTTCGTTCGGGCTCCTTTGTAGCCAGAGCCGCATTTCTCAAGTGGCTGGGCGGGGCCTAAGTTCAGAGAAAATCTGAGTTTGCTTCTTGCCTGCCCAATGCTCTAACAAGACAGTGGCCCTGATAGAATGCTCAAGTATTTTACACAGAGCCTGTTGATATTAACTGGATTAAATGTAAGTTACTTGCCTTGTTTATATCTGTTTCATTAATTGAAAAATAAGGGGAAGAAGGGGAAGAGTTATTAAGAAACAGGTATAAGGTACTCGTGGACGAAGCCAAAGGGGGTAGGATTGAAGGTGGGGGTGGGTGGGGTGGGGGAGGGAGGGGGTGGGGAAAGTGGAGACAATTGTGCCCGAACAACAATCAAAAGAAATAAAAAAATTTTTTTAAGGAAAAAAGAAAAATGTAGATATAACTTTGGGGTTAATTCAGATTTATTGAGGTATTATTTACATAAAGTTTAGCTCTTCTGTGGTCAGACATGAACTTTAATGCCACCTGTTTCACAGCATGCAAGGAGAACATGAAAATACTCCGAGTGCTGTCCCTTCCCTGTAACTGACTCTCCGAGGGGTCTGTAACCATGTGGACCTTGGAATTACCGGCTGCATTTAAAATCTTTCCTACTGTTCTACAGTGATCTGTTTCGTGCTTCTTTTCTCTCTCCACTGCAGGCTCCGCAGGGTACCAGGGAAGCCCCAGGGACTTACACAACGTCCGGTACACTGAGGGATCAATTCAGATTTGTTTAAATTAACTCTGCGTACTTTTAGAGAAATGCACTTCTTTAATAGCATTAATAAAGCCAACTAAAAATCTCCCCACTGGAAGGAAAAAAAAAAAAAACCAGATAGATTTCCCTTTTAACCAAAAGAATGTGATTGTAAATAAACCTGGAGATCCTGACTCAGCCTATCTGTACTAATTTCTTTCTGTGTGTACCGGACATGGCCCTGACCTATTCCCAGGGGAAGGATCAAATGACGGTGCTTGATGGATCAAACACCTCCAGAGATCAATGGACACTTCAGTGCTGTGTGTGGGAGGAAAGGGGCAGCAGGGAGTGGTCTGCTACTTCTGAAAACATCATCTGCCTGGCCTCACGGAAGTTGCTCTGCCGCCTTTGAGCAAGAGGTCTCCTGCAGCTCTTCTGTCAAGTACCACAGGGTGACCCCACGTCTTAGAAGCTGATCTATCTATTGAGCGTCCCTGGGAATGAATTAGAGGGGAGAGAACTCCTTTCTTTAAAATACTAATCCCTGCAGGAGATGAGAAAAGCTATTTTCTATGTAGCCGTTCAAATTCTAAATGACTGCATCCCCAGTAATAAGCAAAATGTTTCTGTACTCATAATGTTAACACATAAATAAAAGACAACCCATGGAATAAATTCTATTCCACTTTTAAAATTTGCCTAATTTGAGATTATCCCTGTTTTTAAAACATGTTTCATAGAGCATATTTAAAAATAAAATTTAATTAAAAAATTAATCTCAGTTTAAGGTCTTATGAATAATAGCTAATATTTACAAAGTGCTTACTATGTGCCAGGCAATGTTTTATGACCTTTATTTATAACTCACTTAACGGTCATCCTATGAAGTGAATAAAAATTATCTCTATTTTATAGCTGAGAAAACTGAGCAAGCTTCCAAGGTCACACAGCTAGTACTGGGTAGAACGGGGTTCAAACCCTTGAAGCCTGGCTCCTGAGGTGGTGTTATCATTTACTCTCCTGTGCTGTCTCTGGAAACAACAGAGGTAAAATTTGGAATTAACTTAAGAACAAAGGGAATAAATTGTGTATTCAGTTCAAATTAAACTGCAGTGCTGGGAATAATCCAGGCCTGGGTGTATGCCTGCTCTTCAATACCTGTGAGTGCTCTTCTGGGAGGTAGCTGGAGGCCTCTTTTCTAACAAGGGTTACTGTGTCTGAAGGGCTAACTGAAAATTAACTTCTTTCCTTTTTTGAAGCAAATGTACTAGAGATCTGAGTTTTTTTTTTAACAATAAAATTTCACGGGAAGAAGTTATATAATAGAGCACAGAAGTGTGGGTTTTAAATATTCTTATTGAGGCCACATTTCCAAGGAGATAAGAATCCTTGATGGTGTAATTCTGAAATAACTAATAGTAAAAATATTACACCCCCCCGCCCCATGTAAATCTATTGCTCCCTTGAATTTAGAAAATCTAGTAACATTTAAGCTCCTGGTCCACTCTGCTTTTAGTGTGGTGCTTTCATTCTCCCCACATTACTCCGAGTCATCAGTCAGAGTGACAGGGTCTTCAAATCAGCATTTTCCCTTGTTTTTCTTTCACTTTACCTCTATGTTTTAACTTTCATAATACATTATACCTTTTCCTTTGTAGATAAAAAATATTTGTTTACCTTTTTTTAGCCAAACATAAACTATATCTACCAGTTGGAAAAATATTCCAAATCTACTTAGAAGACATATACTAACTTGAATGAGTTTTATTGAATTCATTGGAAAGAAAATTAAGTTACACTTTCTCTTAGATTTCCTTAATTTCTTCTTGTTGTTATTGTTTTCTTTCCATGCTACAACCCCACAAGGAGAAAATAATTCAATCAAATGGGTCAACTTCAAAATACAACTTAGTGTGATTAATAATAATTGGAAGATGAAAACACTTTCTACTTTCCTTCCCCTGAATCTACATTAAAAAGTAATAGTTTGGGCAGCATTTTTTAGCAGTAGTAAAACAAAAAAATTTTATTGAGCAGTTCCGGGAGGGAAGCACACACAACTTTACAGATGATAAATTCAAGATCGGCAATATTAAAATTACTTGCTATTGACTTAATTTTCTCAGTTTGGACTAGTCTCATTTCAGGTGGAAAAAAGAAAACAATGATATGTGGAACCATAAAATCCATAAATAATAATTTGTATAGTTTTCTCCCCTAAAAATCAGATTGATCCGAAACTTCTTTGGATATGAGAAGAAAATTTGTTACTAATTTGGATCGATTCTATTTATCATGTGTCTTTACTATACTATAACACTTAATATTTTCTAAAGGCAACTGAGAAAACTTCTTGATGACGATAATAAGCTCCAAGTAAATTAACTTAACCTATGTGGAAATTTCAGTTTTCCTTCTGAATGGTCTCACCGTATGTACTGGGGCTCTGCTAGAGTCTAATGAGATCAGAATAGTGACATCCCTGTCAGTCAGGTAGTGATTTGGGACTACTGAAAAAACTGATATATGCTTGTCTTCCACCCTTTTTCAGCCATGGCTATATCTAGGTGGAGGAGGTAAAATGGAAAAAGGCGACTATTCAGAAAAAGGTCAAAACTCACTGATAACTGAAGCCAAGGTGATTTAAGATGTGATGAATTCAAAGACATACAAGGACTTCCGGCCAAGATGGAAACATAGGTAGACACACTGTGCCTCCTCACATAACTGAGAGAAGGACAACAACAAATTTAAAAACAAAAAAAAACCAGAACTGAGAAAATAGAACTGTGTGGAAGTCCAACAACCAAGGAGTTAAAGGAGAAACATTCACCCAGACAGCTACGAGGGGTGGAGACAAGCAGCAGGCAGAGGACTCACAGCAAGGCAGCAGCTAGTGAACTGGCTGGTCCCACATTCAGGTGCAGATAAACTGGGAGGAACAACTGGGGAGCAAGACAGACCTTGCATCCCAGATCTCCAGCATGGGGAAATAAGGCCTCAAAACCTCTGACTGAAGAAACCTGTGGGGGTTGAGGCAGCAGTGGGAGAAACTACCAGCCTGACAGGAGAGTTCAGTGGAGAGACCCACAGGGTCCTAGAATGTACACAAACCCACCCATTGGGAATCAACACCAGAAGGGCCCAATTTGATTGTGGGAAGCGGCAGAAATGACTGAAAATTGGCAGAGAGAAGAGCAAGCAGCATTGCTCCCTCTTTGACTCCTCCCACACATATAGCACCACAACCTAGCGTGAGGGTTACCTTGCCCTGGCGAATACCTAAGGCTCCGCCCCTTACTACATAACAGGCACAATGAAACAAACAAAAAAAATGGCCCAAATGAAAGAACAGATCAAAGCTCCAGAAAAAATACAACTAAATGATAAAGATAGCCAAGCTGTCAGATGCAAAGTTCAAAATACTGGTAATCAGGAGGCTCACAGAACTGGCTGAGTACGGTCACAAAATAGAGGAAAAAGTGAAGGCTATGCTAAGTGAAATAAAGGAAAATGTACAGAGAACCAACAGTGACAGGAAGGAAACTGGGACTCAAATCAATGGTGTGGACCAGAAGGAAGAAAGAAACATTCAACCAGAACAGAATGAAGAAGCAAGAATTCAAAATGAGGAGAAGCTTAGGAACCTCCAGGACATCTTTAATTGTTCCAACATCCGAATCATAGGGGTGCCAGAAGGAGGAGAGGAAGACCAAGAAATGGAAAACTTATTTGAAAAAATAATGAAGGAGAATTTCCCCAATCTGGCAAAGGAAATAGACTTCCAGGAAGTCCAGGAAGCTCAGAGAGTCCCAAAAAAGTTGTACCCAAGGAAGCACACACCAAGGCACATCATTATTGCATTACCCAAGATTAAAGATAAGGAGAGAATCTTAGAAACAGCAAGAGAAAAGGAGATAGTTACCTACAACGGAGTTCCCATAAGACTGGCAGCTGATGTCTCAAAAGAAACCTTGCAGGCAAGAAGGGGCTGGAAAGAAGTATTCCAAGTCATAAAAAGCAAGGACCTACATCCCAGATTGCTCTATCCAGCAAAACTTTCATTTAGAATGGAAGAGCAGATAAAGTGCTTCTCAGATAAGGTCAAGTTAAAGGAGTTCATCATCACCAAGCCCTTATTATATGAAATGTTAAAGGGACATACCTAAGAAAGAGAAGATCAAAACTATGAATAGTAAAATGATGACAAACTCACAACTATCAACAACTGAACCTAAAGCAAAAACAAAAACAAACTAAAGAAACAACTAGAACAGGAACAGAATCACAGAAATGGAGATCACATGGAGGGTTATCAGAGGGGGAGAGAAGAGGAAAAGGTATACAGAATAAAGAACATAAATGATAGGTAGAAAATAGACAGGGAGAGGTTAAGAATAGTATAGGAAATGTAGAAGCCAGAGAACTTACATGTATGACCCACAGACAGGAACTAAACGTGGCAGGAATGCAGGTGGGAGGGGGTGTGTAGGGTAGAAGGGAGTAAAGGGGGGAAAATGGGACAACTGTAATAGCATAATCAATAAAATATATTTTAAAAAGGTGTGATGAATTCAGCTTATAGTTCCCATTAATTTGCTATTGTGCTCTGCACGTAAGCATGCCTGTGGATGGTTTTCAAGAAATTAGAGAAAGTTCTCTAGAACAAGCCTGAGCTCTCATCAGAAAGCATGTCACTGCTGGGAACACCAGGCAAAGGCACAGGGGCTTGTGAATAAGGAGTAGCTAGTCAGCTACCTGCCATGTAAGGGGCTGGGCTCTGGCTGAGTTGACCCACAAAATAACAAAAGGAGATCAGTCTTTTTTTTTTTTAATTCTTTATTTTATTGATTATGCTATTACAGTTGACCCATTTTCCCCCTTCACTCCCCACCACCCTGCCCATCCCCTCCCACCCACATTCCCCCCTTTAGTTCATGTCCATGTGTCATAAGTTCTTTAATGTCTACATGTCCCATGCTATTCTTACCCTCCGCCTGTCTATTTTCTACCTACTGTCTATGCTACTTATTCTCTATATCTTTTCCCCCTCCTTCCTCCTCCTACTTCCCTGTTGCTAGCCCTCCATTTGATGACTTTTTTT
>PVIA01010325.1:0-52688 GCA_004024845.1 Tonatia bakeri | reverse complement strand
GAGGCAGGTGGCAGGAGGCCACAGTCCAGGCCAGGCGACAGAGCCAGGTCACAGAGCCAGCACTTACTCTGCAGCAGCTGTGGGGTGGGGGTGTTGCTGTAACAGAGGTCATCCTCAGCCTGATCCTCACCATCCTGATCATCTTGAGAAGGTGTGTCTCTGTGTGTGTGGTTGTGGGTGCGGAGAGCATGCATGTTTGCGTTTGTGGGTGTGTCCAAAGGCAGGCCGAGGCTGCGTCTGGCTGGAAAGTCGCCTCTTGGGTGTGTATCTTGCTTCTTATGGGATAGTGAATCTCTCTCCTTCCTCCGGACTCTAAGCTCTCCTTTCTCTTCTCCCAGCCCCAGGCAAGAGCAGCACCTCCACGTGCCCCTCCACTGCTCCTCACCTCTCCGGTCCAAAGCGCTTCCCTGAGTTTTCCTTCCTGACAGGATCCCTGGCATGAGTGATGATAGAAGGCAGTTGAGTGTGGGGGTGAGGACTGTACCTGAGCAGCCAGTGTAACTCCAGCCTTTCAACTCTCCCTCAAGAGCCAGGAAAGGCTTCTGCGGGTCTCATAGTCTCGGGTTCTGTCTCAGACCCGAGGCAGGAGAGGCCGTGGGGGTGGGGGATGGAGGAATGAGCTCCCATTGCCATGTTCCCCATCCCTGCAGAGTCCCTGGCCCCTGGAAGCAGCTGCAGACAGGAAACCCCTCAGATGGTAGGCCTCTCCAGTAGAGACCCCTGGATTCATCTAGCCAGTATTTATAATGAGAAATCACCTAGCTTTGAGTCCAGGCCCCAACACCTTCCTACTGTGTGACCTTAGGCAAGTTGCTTGACCTCAGAGCCTCCACGTGCTTGCCTATGAGATGGGGGTGAGGAAGTCAATACCCCACCCCCCAGGGTTGCTGTGGGGTGAGGCGAGACCACACAGGCACAGAGTTCATTGTGGAGCTGGCGGAGTGTGTGGGCACACTTGGCAGCAGAGTCACAGCGCACTCAAGTACACAGGCTCTGCCCCAGTTCTAATGGCCCTGCTTGGTTGTCCCCCCAGCGCACACTTCTTCCTGGAGATAGAAGGGTTTGAGCCCAACCCCACTGTTGCCAAGACCTCCCCGCCCATCTTCTCCAAGCCTATGGATTCCAACATCCGGCAGTGGTGAGTACAACCCGCTGCCCTGGCTGGCCTTCAGCTCAAGAGAACGGTGGTGACTGGCCCTGGGCCACATGGCCAGGCCTGGCTGTGACATGCTAGCGTTGTTCATTTTTAAACTTTCTCTTGTCCCTCTCCTGCAGCCTCTCTGGCAACTGTGACGACATGGACTCACCTCAATCTCCTCAGGACGATGTGACAGAGACACCATCCAATCCCAACAGCCCCAGGTGAGCCTGGCTCTTCCCCTCCTCCCACAGCGCCTGACAGGCTGGTTCCAGAAGGACAAGCACTGGGCCCCGAGTAACAAAGAAAGAAGCCACCACTCCTGGGAGGTCGGAACAAATGTGTGGGCCCGTGGGTGTGACGTGTAGAAAATTTACTGGGGGAGGGGAGTATTACAGCTTATAAACTATAAAAGTAATACTCATCCATTACAGTATGTAGCAAAATGAGATCTTAATGCAATACCATCTATGTAAATTTAAAATACACGCATATAAACCATCAAACATCAATGTGCATTCTGCAAGAGCACATACAGACAAAGGATACACATCAACACATTAGCATAGTTGTCATTTGGAATGGTGGGGCAGGGACGGATAGATGAAAAAATTCAAATAACACAAAACATGAAAATGAAATTTCCCTTCCCCTAATCCCATACTTTCAAGGTAATCACTATTAAGTTAGGCATATATCCTTCTTATTCATGACTCTGCATCTGAATATACATTTGATATGATGTGATTGCATTTGGAATAGAAGGGGAGACTGCGTAGGGCACCATGGATCCCCAGGGCCCGGAGCATGAATGGAGGGGGTTTCAGGCATCGCCACAGGCGTGTGGAGATGTTGGGGGTGGAGTGTCCTGTAGGCACAGCAGCTCTGGTGGGGGAGGGGAAGTGGGGTGGTGGAGTGGTGTGTGTGTGGTGAGATGAAAAATTTTCTGTCCTCAGTGCACACCTGGCCAAAGAAGAGCGGAGGCGACAGAAAAAGCGGCTGAAGAAGCGCATCTTTGCGGCTGTGTCCGAGGGCTGCGTGGAGGAGCTGCTGGGGCTGCTGGCGGAGCTGCAGGAGCTTTGCAAGAGGCACCGCAACCTGGACATGCCTGGTTAGTGCTTGGCCCCGGCAGAAGGTGCAGGGCTAGGGACTCCTGAGGGTCTCCTGCTGCCCACCTTCTCTCTCACCAACCTGTGGGGCTGGCATGTGAGGAGCCCTGAATGCTGGGTTAGGGACTTTGAACCTGACTTTGAGGACAATGGGGAGCCATGGAGGGGCTCAGACAGGTAAAGGTCATGGTCTGAGAATGGGGGTGAAACTGGAGAAGGCCACTGTCCAGGCAGAGTTGGGGCCCCAGCAGCAGAGCTGAGGGAGGGGGAGCAGCGCTCAGGCAGCAGCATTGGCAGGACTCAAGGACATGGGCAGTGATGGGAAGGGAGGAGTCAGGTGGTGCCATTGGTGACTTGATGGATGGTGGTCCCAAGCTGTCTTGGGACAAGGGAAATAGCAGGCTAGGGAACTCTCTATTCGTAGGCTACCAGGAGGGGGCAGGCTGGAGATTTGGGGCTTTAGCACTGAAGCAGATGCTGGGAAGCAATGTGGTCAATGAGATTGCCCCCTACCAGGGAGAGAGTGAAGAAATCAGAGTGAAAGTCCTCAGATAAGGCTCTCTTGGGCCTCTGTGAAGGAGGAGCCAGCAGAGGACATGGAGCAGAGTGGGTAGGGGGTGTGGGCTCTAGGAGGCCAGCAGGGGCATGCAGTAAGGTCTTGAGGTCTGAGGTGGCAGCTCCCACACCCTGGCCTCCCCTCCTCTGGACTGGGAGGGCTGAGGGCCCCTCCTGCGGCTCCACCCTGTGACCTTGCCTGCAGACTTCCTCATGCACAAGCTGACAGCCTCAGACACAGGGAAGACCTGCCTGATGAAGGCCTTGTTGAACATCAACTCCCACACCAAGGAGATTGTGCGGATCCTGCTCGCCTTTGCTGATGAAAACGACATTCTGGACAGGTTCATCAACGCCGAGTACACTGAGGAAGCCTACGAAGGTACCTGCCTGCGGGAAGGGCTGTGGACAGCGGGCACGGCCAGGCCATGCAGAGGTGCTGCTGTCACTGAAAGCCCAAAGCACACAGTGTGGCACTCCGCTCATAGCAGATACTCCTCTCTTCCTCTCTTCCTTCTACAAATAATTTTGAGCACCGGCCACATGCCAGGCATTGTTTTTGGCACCAGGGTGTGGTGGTGAACAAGGCAGATGAAGGCCACTGCTCTAAACAAGGTGATTTTAGATGAAAAATGCTTTGAAAACAAAATGAAAAAAGATAATGTGATCAAAAGTGAGTGGTGATGGGCAACTTTAGGGCAGATGGTCAGAGAAGTGACCTTTGACCTGACCTGCTAAGAAGGATCTAGAACAGCCTGAGATGGAAATGAACATGGCACATTTGAGTGATGGAAAGAAGGTTGGAGATGAAGTTAGAGAGTGGGCGGGGCCAATGCATGGCAACTATTAGTATCATCATCATCATCATCATCATCAATTGTCCCGTTGGATCTCAGTTTAGTGGCTTCTTTCTTAGGTGGTCCAGGGAAGGGGCAAGGGACCCCCTGGGATAGTGTTTTCCTGGCTGGGAATAATCAGTTATAAATAATCAGTAAGGTGGATCTTCACTGGAGTTTTTGGAGTCAGTAAACATCCCATTGGGATATTATGAGGTGCTTGTGGCAAAAAGGATGGGCCCCAGCATTACTGGGTGCCATCTGAATGACATGCCGGGGGCACTGAGAATCTCAGCCTTTTGCAGATGGGAGTCAAGCTCCGGACCTTAACACTTCTCTCACACACACAAAGTCAAGGATTGTGAAAAACTGACAGCTGTCAATTGGAAGAGAGGAAACCCCGGGAGGATTGTGGCACCTGAGTGCCGAGCAACACTTTGAGTTCCCTGGTAGCCAAAGTAAAGAGAGAAACTGAACGAGCTATATAATATTTTCAGCTTGTCATGAGAGAGTCGATACTAGCCCCGTGGCCAGGGAGGTTTTTTCTTCTTTTCAGTATTGCAGGGACTTACACACTCCTCTTTCTAGCAGCATGTTCTCCTTGAGGTTAGGGATGGACTTTGCTTTCCCCACAGTGGACTCTCTGGTGCCCTTGGGGTCTCACCAAGAGGTCCTTAATAAGTGTATTTTGAATGAGTGAATAAATAAAGGTTAGTGTCTCTGTTAAGACTTTGCTGTCCTGGCTGGAAATCCTTACCTCTCTCCTTTCTCAGTCTCCCCTTGTTCTTTCCTTCTTTCATGAGGCTGTGTCTTGCTGGTGGGTTAGTGGGGGGCTGTGGGTACCCACCCTTCTGAATGATGGGAGGAACCATTTATTTCTGTCTTCCCAGACACCTACCCCTACTCTTCCCCCTGATGGCATCTGTTGACACGTTCCCTTCCCTGTTCTGGCACTCCCTGTAAGAGAAGCATTTTCCCTTACTTTGGGCAATCACTTTGCCTTTCTGAGCCTTAGTTTCCCCACCTTGGCAGAGGCTAATATTTCCTTCCTATACTGCTTAAGAGGCATACAATGACAACTTTTCAAATATTATTATTTTTAGCAGTTTATCAGAGGCCTTCAGATTTAATTGAATAAATTAGTTTTTTAAACAATTTAAATAATTTTTAGTTCTTTTATACACCAGGAATTTATTTTTATGTATGGCAAGATGGTAGCTCTCTGGAAAACGCTGTTTCCGGTGGGACAACCTGAGACACCCCTCCTCCTTTGTCTTCCCACCTCCTCCATCTGGAGGTTCGGAAGGCTCCACCCACAGGCTTAAGGTTCTGCCTCTACCTCCCTGCTGCTTGTCCCTTGTGGCAGTTCCATTCCTCAGTCACCAGCACCAGTCACCCAGCACCCAGGCCAGCCACCCTGTCGGCACCCGAGATGACCTTTCTTTCTCAAGACCCACAGACCATTCTCTGGACTTTTTCTCTTAATGTTCTCTGGGCTTTATTACCTCTTTTTCTACTGGAACAACAGCCCCTCATAAGTCTTGGCTCTTTTTAAAACATCCTCCAATTTCGCAGCCAGAGTGATCTGAAAATGCACATGTACAAAAACCTAAAACTTTGGACGTGTCACTTCCCTGCTTCAACATGTGGTGACTTCCCGTGGCCCTTGGGATGAAGTTCTACTCTCTTACCCTGGCTTATCAGGCTCTGAGCTGGCCCCACCCAGCCTTGTCAAATTTCCCTGATGGCAGTTTAGGAGGCCACTTCTAGGAAGCCCCTCATCCCACTGGCCTGGATTAAGAGCCCAGCACTGGTACTGGAGCACCCCACCTCCCTGTATGCTAGCACTTAATTTTCAGCAAGACTGTGCTTCAGAACAAGAATCAAAACTGCATCCTGTGTGCACTGTATCCCCAGCTCCAGGTTGGGGATGCATGGAGTAGGAGCTCTGTAAATAGTCCTGGCTTTCATGTAAGATTGAAGCAAAGAATGAAGTTGGGACTCTTGGCAGCTGGCGACACCAAGACCAGACAGGCAGCTTATTTCCCCATGGTTCCGCGGGGGGTAGGGAGGCCAGAAAGGGAAAGAGTCCAGACAGGATTTGTCACCGGGGCCTCAGTCGCTGAGCGCCCCCACCCCTCCCATCCTGTCCACAGGGCAGACAGCGCTGAACATCGCCATTGAGCGGCGGCAGGGAGACATCACAGAGCTGCTTATCGCTGCCGGCGCCGACGTCAATGCCCACGCCAAGGGGGTCTTCTTCAACCCCAAGTACCAGCACGAAGGCTTCTACTTCGGTGGGTGCCGCCAGTCCGGCAGGGGCTAAGGTCCGGGATCAGGGAGGAGGGTGGAAGGAAGGGCCGCCCCTCCCCGCTCCCGCCCCGCTCCGCTCCGCCCAGCAGCCTTTGCCTCAAGAGGCGCTAAGGGGTTGGGGTCTGGAGAGCGCACTGCGAATTTCTGCTGCTCGGACTTGTCCTGGAGAGCAGAACCTGGACCAGGGTTGGGGCGGGACAGGTCCGTCTCAATTGGGCCAGAGAGGAGGAGCTAGGGAGGTGGGGAGCCTGCTGCTCCCAAGTGTCACCTGGAAATCTAAGAGGGCACACAGGTGATCTAAGAGGAGCAGAGACCAGGGAGGCAGAACGAGGAGACGGCCCTAGTTTACAGGCGAAGCGACAGGTTCTGAGCAAGGAAATGAATGACTCGCCCGAGTGCAGTAGGCAGCTGATGTAAGTGTCCCTGCCGCCAGCTCTGGCCTTTGGCCTCTGTGCTCACTGCCTCTCAGGACTGCAAACAGGGAGTCAGAAGTGTATGAAAATTCCCTTACCGACAGGCTAAGGAGTCTGAAAGCAATTGGGGTTAGGATGTTTCAGGGCAAGAATATTTTTTTAAATGTATAATTTAGATACAAAAAATTCACCCATTTTAATTTAAAGTTCCTTTCATTTCCACAAATGCATGACCCTATGACCAGGACAGGAAGCAGACAGCCCTATCACAGCAAAAAGTTCGTGGTCCGCCCTGCTTCCCACCCCAACTCCAGCCCCGAGGGGCTGATGCCCCCTGACCTGTTATCTCTTCTGGGCGGTTTCTGAAGCAGCAGGACTAGGTGGGTCTGGGTGGCCTCGAGGACAGGGTCTTGTCCAGCCCACTGCCCAGTGCCAGACCTGCTTGGAGCCGGCACTGGGAAGCACTCCTGACTGGGATGGAGCAAGGGGACAGATTGCAGTGGGAGCTAAGCTGCAGACCTGCCATCCTGTCCTGGTTCTGCCTCAGGTTTGCTGTGTGACCAGGTGTGACTCGCCTGCCTTCATTCTTCTTAAATGTTTACTGAGCACTTACTATATACACCGGGTGGTGTTCTAGGTGTTTGAACTATACTAGTGAACAAAACAAGGGTCCCTGCCATCATGGAACTTCTATACGGGAAAGAGAACGTCAATAATAAACACAATAAATTAACACTAAGTCATATGTTAGAAAGTGATAAATACCACTGGAAAAAAAGTAAAGCATGAGGAGTAGAAACAGAGTTCTAGGGCAGGAAGGAGGTGGATTTCAGTTCTAAATAGGGCAGTTAGGGCGACTCATTGAACAGGTGACGTTTGTACAAAGACTTGAAGGAGGTGAGGGAGGGAGTGATGCAGGTATCTGAGAAACTGCACTCCAGGTAGAGGGGACAGCCTGTGCAAAGTCCCTGGGGTAGGAAAATGCCTGGTGTGTTTAAGGAGAAGGGTTATTGCAATAATCCAGCTTCAGTTTCTTCCCATAAAAAGGGAGCTGGGGAGAGGGACCGACAGCCTCAGGGGTCCATCCTACTGAAATGGTCAGGGCATGGGCTTTGGTCCTGGGACTTGGGGAACATGGTTCCAGTCCGTGAGAGAACTGAGCCCCAGTGCTAACCTCCCCCAGGTGAGACACCCCTGGCCCTGGCAGCGTGTACCAACCAGCCCGAGATTGTGCAGCTGCTTATGGAGAACGAGCAGACGGACATCACCTCGCAGGACTCACGGGGCAACAACATCCTACATGCGCTGGTGACAGTGGCCGAAGACTTCAAGACCCAGAATGACTTTGTTATGCACATGTATGACATGATCTTGCTCAGGAGTGGCAACTGGGAGCTGGAGACCATGCGCAACAACGACGACCTCACCCCGCTGCAGCTGGCCGCCAGGCTGGGCAAGGCCGAGGTGGGGCTTGGGGGCAGGTGGGAGGGCAGCAGGCACTCTACCATCTGCTAGCCCTGGGGCCCTGTAGGTCACACCTCAGCCAGGGAAAGGTTTGGTTGTGGCCGGAGGTGGGCTGGCTCTCAGTGACCACAGAGAGCTACTGAGATGCAGTATAAGAGCCCACCCTCTGGGCTTTCGTCCCTGATACTCCATGTTTCTATCTTCTGCCCTGGCACCCCTCTCTCTGAGGCCAGAGTTGGGGAGCCTTAAAGCTATAGTGACACAACATTTCAAATGCCTTGTGGCTGAGGATTCTTTTGTGACAGGAGGCTGGGGGGCTTGGGGCCTTCAGCCTCTCAGGAGGACAGGAGTCCCAAAATGGCTGCTCTGGGTCCAGAGCCAATGGGCTGCTATTCCCCAGCTCTGGAGAAACCCCAGCCTGTCCATCAGGTTGAAACTCTGAACCAAGACCCCAGCAGAGCATGGGGCTGGTTGTGGCCTTTTGTGACCATATGCAGCTAAACCAGGAGTTTGGGTGGAGACTCGAGCTGGGGTGGGCTCCCATCTCTTGGTGGTGGAGCCATGCTTGCTCTGAGATCAAGGTGATGGGTGGGAAGTGGGTGCCCTGAGTGCCTTGGGTCTTGGTCCAATGGTAAGGGCTGGAGCCCACAGGGGGACCTTCTCATTCGCTTGTTGGGGGAGGAGAAATGGAGACCAGCTTTGACAAAGGAGGAATCGTGTCCTTCCTCTTCCCTTCCCCACCTCCCCCCTTCCATCCCTCCCATGCTTAAGACACAGACTCTGTCTTTGGGGAGACCTGTCCTTACCCTGGTAGCACTCTGCCTGCGGTAAGGCAGGAACCCCATTGAGTCACACGAGATCAGGGCTCTGACACTGCCCCTCCTCCTGGCCCTTGAGTTGGTGCTCCAAGAGGCCGTGGCCCCCAGGGTACTAGGGTACCTCAGAGCTCAGCTTTTGGGGAGTAGTAAGCTGGAGAGCTGTGGCTATCCATCTAGAGCCACCCAGAAGCTTACCAGACAGGCCTGCCCACCCCCCCCCCGCCCCGCCCAGAGATTCGGATTGATTTACACAGTGGTGTGGGATTTGTTAATGGTCCCCAGTGACCTAATATGCAGCAGTGTTTCAGTGGGTCCTCCGGTCTCTCTGCAAGGCTGGTACCTTGCATCACCCTGTGTCTGGCCAGGGCAGTGAGCCTCATCTGGCTGGAGAGACTTGATTGAGGGGGGGATGGGGAAGCTGGAAGAACTTCTAGCTTCTTCTCAGATCCAGACCAAACAGATATTCTGTCTCATAATTGTCAGTTCCCAGATTCTTCACTGAATTGAGTGTTAAGAGCCTATTATATAGCTTCCCCCACGTACAAAGGGCCTTTGCACCTTTGTCTCTGGTATTCACAGTCTTGCCCATTCCACAGAGAAAACCAGGCCCAGTGGTCACAGCAATTGTGGGACCCAGTCTGTCCTTAATGGGAACATCTTCCTGGCTCTCTTGGCCCCACACTCCATTCTGTGGCTGACTATTGTTCCTCTTCCTGTCCCCAGATCCTGAAGTACATCCTGGGTCGTGAGATCAAGGAGAAGCCCCTCCGGAGCCTGTCCAGGAAGTTCACCGACTGGGCATATGGGCCCATGTCATCCTCACTCTACGACCTCACCAATGTGGACACCACGACAGACAACTCGGTGCTGGAAATCATTGTCTACAATACCAACATTGATGTGGGTTCCCCAGAGGGCTGGGGAAAGGCAGGGGTGGGGGCTGGGCTCTGGGGATATTGGGAAGACCCCATGCCACTAGCTGGACATGTCTGCAACCCCCATTTCTTTGCCTTAGTGGGTGGAGTTGGCACAATATGGGCAGGGCCTGTGTGGAGTTCACTTGTTCCCAGAGGTCCTTGGGTGAGGGTCTCATGGTCCCTGAATCCTGGGCAGTGTGGGTGTGGAGGAGGAAATGGTTGGTGTTGATCTCCATCTGTTTCTCCCCCACCACCCTTCTCACTCTATGTGACCATGCTTAGAATTTCTTTTGCCCCCAAACCTGGCCCCAAATGAGGGTCAGGGAGTACATAGTTCTAGCAACCAGGGAGGCCTTCCTGGAGGAGGCCAGAGGGCCAGTGAAGCTGGAGGGGGAGAGAGGATCAGCAGTGAACAGTGTTTGGCTCTGGGGATAGTGAGGCAGCAGACTGGATCCTAATTCTTTACATTTTACCAAGAATCATGCTTCCTAGAGCCTGACTGTCTGGGGTCTTCATGGACCCTCAGGGCACCCTGGTGGGTAGGGCATTTGATTGATATCAGATGTATTGATGAGGAAACAGAAGGACCAGAGAGGGTCAGGGGCTTTCCTAAGGTTACACAGTGAAGAGGGACTAAGTTGGAGCTAAAGCCCCAGTCACACTCCTTCTCCCTTCCAGCCCTTGCTCCCCACTGAACATCAGATGCCCCTGTTGGAAGCCTGGCTCCTGTGGCGTTTGGCTGCTGCTTGGGCCCACTGGCAAGGAGCCTCAGGAGCCAGAAATTACTCTCCTGACATTTCCTGCCAAACCAGTCCCTTGGACATAATGACTGTCTCCCCACTACCCCCACCTGCCAGAGACAGTGCTGACTCAGAACTTCTTTCGAATGAGGGCCTTTGACAATGGTTCCCCACGTCCCTCCTGTCCATGGTGACTGTGGTGGTCTTCCCCCAGAACCGGCACGAGATGCTGACCCTGGAGCCCCTGCACACGCTGCTGCGGATAAAATGGAAGAAGTTTGCCAAGTACATGTTCTTCCTGTCCTTCTGCCTTTATTTCTTCTACAACATCACCCTGACTCTCATCTGTTACTACCGACCCCGGGAGAAGGAGGTAGGTGGGCCCCTTGGTGCGGTGGATGGGGAGGTCAGAGCTGCAGGAGCTTGGAGCCGTCCCAAAAATCTCTTCTCCTGTCTGGGAAACCAGGCCCAGAGAGGCTAAGGGATTTTTGTGGGCTTCCCTAATTGTTGTCCTTCATAGCTTCTAGGGAACTGAAAATGTCTCTAGAGCTTAGCTGGGTTGAGCCCCGGGTGCTGAGCCCCAGGCTGACCCATACTGGGGGATACCCAGAGAATTAGGAGACCCAGGGCCCAAGGTCTGTCTAAATCTAGGGCTGATCCGATGTTTCTGATGTGAAGGCCACAGGATACAGAGGGAGGGGGAGGTTGCTTCCGCAAGATTTCCCACCACCCTGGGCCTGAGTTTCCATCCATTACTCCGGGCTTTACAGAGTTTCAGCTTGATTGAACTGTGACGAGGCCCTGTGAGTGTCTGAATATGGACGGGTTCTTGTAAAGACAAGTGGTGTGAAGCATGAGCGCTGTTAGCCTGTTCCTGGCTGTGGAGATCTGGGTTCCTTGCGTGGGTGGGGAAGGAAGGGGCGGGGAGCTACCATTCCTTCTCTAGCCCCGCACAGACATCAAGCTTCCCGCTGGCTTCTGGCCTGGCCTAAGGGCTCGGTGTGTGTACATGCACAGTCCCTCCAGAGCTGGCATTACCCTTGCCCTTGTCATGCCCCACCCCGCAGCATTCATTCCCTCTCCTTCTCCCCAGGCCCTCCCACACCCCCTGGCCCTGACACACAACATGGGGTGGCTGCAGCTCTTAGGAAGGATGTTCGTGCTCATCTGGGCCATGTGCATTTCTGTGAAAGAGGTGAGTGGGCCACCGAACTCTTCCAGGTGACAGTACAGGCAGGTGACAGCAGGCTTGGTTTCGATCCCACCCTGCTCTGCCATTACTGCTGGGGCCTTGGGGAGCCATTTCCATTCTAAGCCATAGATTCCTTAGTGACAAAATAGGAATGAATAAATAAGCAGGCCTATCCTACCTACTGCATCTCTGCACCTCTCCATCCATCTCTCATTTATCTGCCATTCATCTACGCACCCCAGCCACTCAGTAACCCATCTTCCTCTCCCTTCCGTCCACCCATTGAGTCATCTGCCCTCTCTCGCCGACCTAGCCACTCAGTCTTCCATGTGGCTGCCTGCTCACCCCCACCCACTGTGCTTCTGTCCTCCCACCTTTTCCTCTGTTTATCAGTCTGTCACTTGATTGATCCATCATCCATCCATCCAACCAATGAGTCAACAGGTGTGCTCTGAACATCACCTAATGAATGAGGGGCCCTGGGGGAGGTGACAGGGAGAGGGGGTTTGTCCTCTGAGGGGATTTCAGAGGGGCACAAACATCTAGACTTTGACATAGGCTGTGAAATGACTCTGTTCTGGGTTCAGACCAGTGCTCAGGAGAAGAGATGACTTTTGTTGGGGACATGGCACTTACTCTGGTAGGACTGGGCATGAGGATGTGGGGGATAAGGTCACTACAGGGCAGGCATGGGGAATAGCATAAAGGCTCCCAAGGTAGAAAGCTAGGCTATGCAGGGGTGGGCAAAGGTGGGTTTACATTTGTGAGTATATGAAACACAGAGTTTATTCTTGTATTATTATTTATGAAGTATAATATTATTATTATTATTAATCTATTTCCCCCCACCCCTGTATTAGGGGCTGGCAGGGAGCTGAATGGCTGTGCTGTTTTATAGGCTCTGGGGTGAGGAGGAGGGTGACAGACACACAGAGATCCAGGGGAGCGTGCACTCACACCCTGGGATGGCCTCTGCTCTCCAGGCACAGTCCCCTCTGTGGCCCTCGCTGGGGCTCTGGCTCTGCCTTCACACACTGAGTCTCTGTCCTGGGGAAAGACCTCCTTCCTTAGAGCCTCTGTTGAGAGGCAAGAAGAGACTGAAGCTTTTCTTTCTTTTCTGGCCTCAGGGCATTGCGATCTTTCTGCTGAGACCCTCGGATCTGCAGTCCATCCTCTCGGATGCCTGGTTTCACTTTGTCTTGTAAGTAGGTCTGTCCCCTTTGTCACCATCTCACAGGCAAGGCTAAAGTCCTATATGTGGTGGTTGCTGTGTCCCTTTGGGACAGCCATCCTACCATGTCACCATGCCCCAGTGTCCCAGGCATTCTGCCATACTCACATGGCCAGCGATCTCCTCTCTCACTTCTGGTAAGAGAGGCACATAGATGGCCATAGAAAGGTCCAGCAAACTCTAGGGCAGCACCCTCCATCAGGCTGCAGTGATGGCCGACTCCACCCTACCACGGAGCCCCAGGTGGCAGGCAGCACAAAGAAGGCATGAAGAAGCTTAGCAGTACTGTTTACTTTTCTACAAAGCGTTCCAACCCAAGTTGCATGGGGTCTAGAAGTTGCCACCTTGGACGCTGGCAGATCAGAGCTAGAAAGTACTTGAGAAATCACTGAGTCTCATCTGCAGGTATGAAAACTGAGGCCCAGAGCAGGGAAGTGAGTCACTTGCAAGTCACTTGGAACTTCAGTGGCGTTGAAGCCAGTCCCAGCCTCTCCGTCATCGTCTCCCCACACTAGTGCAGGCTTGGCTCCTGCCACAGAGCCCTTGCCAGACAGCCCAGCTCAGCCCTGCCTGAATGAGGTCATGTGCAGCTGACACCACAGGCTTAAGTGACCTTTGTCTAAATGAGCAGAGGCTAACTGAATCTGCAGCAGGGGTTGAAGAATGTTGACGTTGTAGCTTGTGGACGCCCCTGAAGTCCCTGTTCTGAGTGTTTGTGAGGCAGAGTCTATAGGACTTTGAATCTTGGTCTAATGTTTTCAATTACCTAGGTGTTTTCTTAAGTACGTATCTGCCTTTCAGAGGCGTGAACCGAGCTCTTCATCCCTGTGGACAGCAGCTCCATGATGCAAGTCATGTGAGAGCCTTTGAGACAGTATGGTGATTCCAGAGAAAAACCCACATATACAGCCATCAGCTTTGCTGCAGACAAAAGGCACCAATGCATTGTCCTGCTTTTCTGCTCCTGAGCTGTTTTGTTAGTGTAGAGAGAGGTGTAGACATACTTCTTCACTTCAGTCCCAAATGCACTGATCAGCCAAATATTTGCTTGTCTCTGCACAAGAGAAACTAGGTTGCCTGTGTCCTAACTTTAACTAGTTATGTGTTTTATGATGGTGGAGACAGCCTGATGTTATAAGCAAGAGCGGGCTTTATGTAGATGTCTGCATAACTGATGGTGTACACATACACTGTGTAGGAGTAGATTTTGAGCTCGTATATTTGGCATATATTGTACTTAAAAAGTTTTAAGTTGTGGAAAAATACACATAACGTTAACATTACTATCTTAACCATTTCTAAGTGTGCAGTTCAGTACCGTTCAGTACATTCATGTCGCTGTGCAGCCAGGCTCTTGGTTTCTTTTTCTGGCAAAACTGAAACTGTACCCACTAAACAACAGTTCCCTAGTCCCCTCCCCCAACCCCTGGTGACCGCCGTTCTACTTTCTGACTCTGTGCATTTGACCACTCTAAGGGCATTGTATAAGTGACATCATATGGTGCTTGTCTTTTTGTGACACTTATTTCACTTGGCATATATTATACTTTTTTAAAAGATAAAAAAAGTAGGTTTGAGAGATTTTTGTTATGATTGGCTTATAAGTATAAATATCGTCTGCTTTTATCAATTGGGTTAAAAATGCAATCATTCATTGCATCCTCTACTCCAGTGGTTCTGAAATCTATGTGAGAATCAGAAATCATGTGGGTGTTTTTAAAAATGTGCAGCCTCCTGGGCTGCTCTCCAGATTTTCTGAATGAGAATCTCCCAGGGCCCTGGGAATCTGAGTTTTAAATAAGTCAGCTGTTGCCCTGGCCAGTGTGGCTTAGTTGATTGGAGCATTGTCCTGTACACCAAAAGTCTGGGGGTTCAGTTCCTGGTCAGGGCATATACCTAGGTTGTAGGTTTGATCTCTCTCACATTTGAGAGAGAAATATTTCTCGATGTTTCTCTCTTTGTCTCTCTCCCTTCCTCTCTCCCTCTAAACATTAAAAAAAAAAAGGTCAGCTGCAACCAGCCCACCGAGGGCCCCTATCTGCATCTGATGACGTGGTCTGGGTGTTAGACACAGTCTAGCAGGTCGGGGGCAGCCTTACCCGCTCAGCACTGGCCACCAGGGCGGTGGTGCAGGGCTTCAAGGGAGGTTGGGGTGCGACTGTCTGCCCTGATGCCGAGAAGTAAGTAAGGCCCTTGTCTCCTGTGTCTCCTGAACAGTTTTGTCCAAGCTGTGCTTGTGATACTGTCTGTCTTCTTGTACTTGTTTGCCTACAAAGAGTACCTCGCCTGCCTTGTGCTGGCCATGGCCCTGGGCTGGGCGAACATGCTCTACTACACGCGGGGGTTCCAGTCCATGGGCATGTACAGCGTCATGATCCAGAAGGTTCGTTTGGGGACTGGCAGGGCCCTCAGAGAATGTTCATTTTTCAGATGGGGAAACAGAGGTCTGGAGAGCAAAAGGGGCTTGCCCAAGGGACAGGCTGCTGCCCTTCTGAATGCCATGGTCTCCATCTGCCTCTGGTCAGCTCTAAGTGTCCAGACCAAGTGCCCGGGCTTGGTGGGCATTGAGAAGGGACTCACTTTGTGAAGGAGGGTTCTCACCACTAGGCAGTGGTGTGCTGGTATTCAACAGCTGGCTCTCTGGGGAATGTGCACACACAGATACCTCAATGTCTATTATAAAATTTACTATGTAAAGGATGAAACACACAATTTCCTTTCTGAATAACAATAAAATATACAATAGTCATTACTGTACATTCCACATAGCTAGTTGAGTCTTGCTGAATAATCTGTTGATTTTTGTTGAACTCCCATATCTTCCGCTAACCTGTGGTTGCAACTGACAAATGAGCGCCATTCCAACGTAAATGTTGGCTGATAGTTTTCTTTAAGGAGTAAAATGAAGGTGAAATGACGAAGGCGTGTCGGCACTTCAGTTGGTTGTCTATGATGTGACCAACTTATTTGCTGAATTGCTTAATAGTTTTCAAATAATAGAAGACAACTTTGTTAATATTAGCGTGCTGTTCATAGTGTAGCGATGACCTATAGGACACATTTTTAAGTTTAATCTGCTTTAACATTTTCTGCATTGCTGTCTTCACTCTAGATTGAGACAATCAACACAACAATGAGTCAGTCTCTGATTTGTAGCATTTACTAATTTCTATGGCATAAATACTCCCACCCTCACTGATTTCCGGCTACCAACATGATGTCATTGACCACGGAGCTGGAATGAGATGCACAGTAACACCATGAATAGTATTTCCACCACAGGACTGTGATAGATATAAATAACTTTAAGAGCATAGATAATTGTAAAATGTAGTAAATAGCCAAGAACTGATGAGTTTTGATGATTCAATGTCTCTATTTTTAATATAATTTATTTACTTATAAGTTTATATGATTTAATTTTTATTAATGACTGCATTTAACAAGCAGCTCACAAATTCATGAAAACGTAGCAGTCGGCTCCAGTGAGCTGGTAGGAGCTGGCTCCGGCACACCACTGCCTGCAGGAAATGTGAGGGTTCCAGATGTGAGACAGTGAAGAAAGGTGTCTGTGAGCATGGTGAAGCAGTGGGGGCAGAGACAGACTGTGTTCCAAGAGGGAGGAGGGAGGAGGGGAGAGAACAAGGACAGAAGGCCTCTTGAAGATGGTGGGGTCCAGAGCTGCACTTCAGAGCATTGGCAGATGGGGCTGAGGGGACAGGGAATGGCCTGCAGGAGGCCACAGTTAGAGCCAGAGCCTGGGGGTGGGGTCTGGGAAGCAGTAAGATCAGTGTGCAGTGACTATGTGCTTAGACCTTACCCTCAAATTTTGTTTCTTCCTTTGTAGGTCATTTTGCATGATGTTCTGAAGTTCTTGTTTGTGTATATCGTGTTCTTACTTGGGTTCGGAGTAGGTAGGTAGTATTATAAATAATACTAACTCCCACCTTGGTAAAGCACTTGATACCGACATCAAGAGGATGAAGCACGTAGCAGCCTCAGCAACAATTATATCAGCTACCAGCAGAGCCCTTGCTGAGCTTTGCCTTTTCCAAGCACTATCTTTTTACTTCTCTCGACCTCTCAGTCAAGGGGGAACCATCATCCCTGATCATAGGTAGCTGAGGCTTAGACTCCAGGATTTGAACCAGGCCTGTCGCTCCTACCCATCCCAGCTGTGGGACATGCCTCCCACTTTCACATCTATCCGTGACCCTAGCAACCTGAGGTAGGCTGGGCAGGTGTTTTTGTCCCCATTTTACATGGGGAAACTGAAGTTTACAGAAATTTGATTGATGGTGCTTGAAAAATAGGAGTAAAACAGTGCATTGAGGTAATCTCCTTTGGCCCTGCATATCACGTCACTTCTGCAGTTCGCTCCTGCTAAGCCTGTGGGAGCCTCTGGTCTGCTGGGGACCAGGCCAGGGAGCCCCCTTTTAAAGCCTGATTTATCTCTAACCTCTGCATGGGGACAGATGGTTGTATTTTCCCTGCAGTGATCATTGGCCTTTGAAGTGAGGCAGTCATTTCCATCTGCCTGACACCTTCTCTGTGCCATGATTTGCATACTTATTTGATCCTTCATTTGCTTGTTTATTTGTCCATCTATTTACTCAGTCATTAATTTGACCATCCATCCACCCATCCATCCAACTACCCATCCATCCATCCAACTGCCCATCCATCCATCCATCCATCCATCCATCCATCCATCCATCCATCCAGCAATGAGCCACTGCTGTAGTGTGTTGGAAAGAAGAGAAGAAAGGGCTTTCGGGCTGGGCTAGGGAATCTCACCACAGAGCATTAGGAGGACACTCAGGACCTCATAGTCTTGCAGGAGATGACCTAGGCTACCAGAAGTTGGGAGCCCAAAGCCTGGTTGGGGAGCCAGAGACACACATAGGTTCCAATTAGCAACTCTGCAAGGCCATGAGTGATCAAGGGCTGGATGGTGGGGTAAAGGAAGGACAGAAGAGTATGGGCTTTGTTAGGCATTAAGGGCTTTCTATAGAAAATCAGCCTGATGAGGCCTCTGGAAGAACTCTGGCTGAATATGGAATTTCAATGGCCAGAGCAAGGGGGCAGGAGGCAGGCCTGCGGTGTGCGTGTGGGTGTGTGTGAACATGCAAGTATGCGCACACTTGCTGGGTAATTAACCAGGCAGAGAGGCTGAGGAGAGCACCCTGTTATACCCTCCCAGCCCTCGCCTCACTGATTGAGAAGTGTCCCGGTGACAAAAAGGACTGCACCTCCTATGGCAGCTTCAGCGATGCTGTGCTGGAACTCTTCAAACTGACCATAGGCCTGGGTGACCTGAACATCCAGCAGAACTCCAAGTACCCCATCCTCTTTCTGTTCCTGCTCATCACCTACGTCATCCTGACCTTCGTCCTCCTCCTCAACATGCTCATCGCCCTCATGGGAGAGACTGTGGAGAACGTCTCCAAGGAGAGCGAGCGCATCTGGCGCCTACAGGTGAGCCTGGCGCAGATGCTGGGATGGGAGCCTCCACCGGGACTCAGTTCCCCCACACACTATTGGCACCCATCAGTGCTGGTGGATCTGGGGGCTGGGAATCTGCATATGCTGTCTGTGCTTGGCTGGGTTTGAGGAAGCATTCATCTAGGTTCCCTGAGCGTAGGGTCAACAGCATGTGTGAGAGAAACTCAGGCTTATGGGGGTGCTCTGCTCAGAGTCAGTGGTGTGATATGTGGATGCTGAAGTGTGACCTGAGGTTACATTAAGAGGAATATAGGGTATAGCACAATGGAGGTGATGATTCTGTTCTCTGTCACCCTGGCCTTGATACTCCCCACATACTGTGGGCCTTTCAAGTTGAGGATACCACGACAGTAACGACCAGGCTTGGGAGAGGACTGGAAACTACACCTCATAAGAAATGGTGTTAAAACTAGGCTCAAAGAAGGTGTTACTCCTTCAGATATCTGTAGAGCTACTTGTGAGAGGGAATGGCTTCCTTCTGTGACCCCAGAAGGGAGAACCGAGATACATGGGACAACTGCAAGGAAACAAGCATTGATTTGACACAAGGAAGTTTCTAATTATTAAGCCATTCCTAGTTTGCTTATTGATAATATTTAGGAGAGACTGGAAAAACTACTGCCAGGAAAACTGCTGAGGGGATTCCAAGCCTGGGATGGAAGTGGGACTGCGTGAGGTCTGAATGTTCCTCATTGTGGGACCCAGCATCCTAACATTTTCAGTCAGGAAGTGCCTGGACCTTCAGAAACATAGTTTATGTCATGTTTAAAGTAACTTGAGCACCTTTCCCAAACTTCTGGCTTTTCATTTTTTAATTCTGTAGATTAACTGAACCCTCAGGATCTAAGCATGGAGCTTCCAGGGAGGACAGAGTGGGCTGTTCGGTGGTGTGTGCAGTGCACACGTGTGTATGAGTGCATACTCCTGCACACGTGTGCCTCGTGTGTGTTTGCTTTGTGTGTGCACGTGTGTGCACGTGCAGCGGTATGCACACTCACATGCTGCTGTGCTCCTGGGCTGGCTCCTCAGCAACATGCTTAGGTTGTTTTCTGTCCCCAGAGAGCCAGGACGATCTTGGAGTTTGAGAAAATGTTGCCAGAATGGCTGAGGAGCAGATTCCGGATGGGAGAACTGTGTAAAGTAGCAGAGGAGGACTTCCGGCTGTGTCTGCGGTAACACAGGCAGGGGCCCTTTGGCGGTAGTCTCTGGCTGGGTCAAGAGAGCCCTGTCGGGGAGTGTTGGGGAAGCAGCGCCATGATTGGTCCCAGACTCTTTAGAAGGGAATGTGCTCTTCTGGGGGCGCTGGCCCCGGGACAAGCCTTCCTGAGCTGCGGAAGGGAGAGGAAGCGAGAGGAAGCGAGATTCCCACCGCAGGTCCCCTCTCTGCTGGTTCTAAAGGGCCTCCACTGCCCGTCCCTTTCCCACGTCTGGTTTAGAAAACAGGTCCCAGTCTGGCAGTCTTTGTCCTTCTGTCTACCCCACGTGGCCTCAGTGACACCAGGGGATCCGAGACACATTTTGTCCCTGGCAATGGAAAGTGAGACAGCTACTTTTGACAGATATCAAGATTTAAAACATTTTTTTAATCTTTACCCGAAGACATGCTTATTGATTTTAGAGAGAGAGGGAGAGAAACATTGCCGTGGGAGAAAAACATCAATCAGCTGCCTCATACATGCCCTGACCAGAGACTGCATCTGCAACCCAGGCATGGGTCCTGGTGGGGATAGAACCTTTTGGTTTGCGGGATGATGCTGCAACCAGCTGAGCCACACTGGCCAGGGCTCAAGCTTTTTGAATTTAAAAAAGTACCTGTGCGTGGCCTGACTGTCTCTTCCTACCTCCATCTCACTACCTGACCCTCCAGACTACTTTTCTCCCTTGAGCCGACATTTCTGACTGTAACTGTTACCCCAACAGTGTCTCTGATTCTGACAGGCTCACTCCAGAGCTGGTCTCCAATATGAACGTCAGCCCAACCATCGTCTCCAGTTGCAACCCAACACCGCATACACTGCCCACTCTTTGGGTGTTTGCATCCTAACCATCTTTTAGTGCAGCCTAAACCCTCATTAACCATCTGTGCATTTATCCTCACACCCTCATATCTTCTCAGCTGGGGCTCTTCCTCCCTCCTCCCCTCCCTCCTTCCCCGAGGACGGCTTATCTCCAGTCAGGCAAACTGCTGCTGTCTGAAGATGTCCCCGTTATATCTCTCTGAGTTTTGGGGTCCCACACACTGGGAAGAGACAGCCCTGGAGGCCTGGGAAAATGGGGATGTAGGCAGATTTCAAACTCTGACCTCTGGGACAGACAGAAGAGGGGCTGCCTGGGACACCCCACACCTCGTGCTGTCTGTGTTTAATGAAGTGCGGTTGCGAAATGTTGAGAATGATTGTCGCACTCGCAGGATCAATGAGGTGAAGTGGACCGAATGGAAAACACACGTCTCCTTCCTCAACGAAGATCCGGGGCCCGTGAGACGGACAGGTACTGTTATTGTCAGGAAGGGTGGCAGCCGTTCCTGTCTGACCATGTGGCCCTGGGCAAACTGAGTCTGAGGTCCTCATTTCCCCGTCTGCCAGATGGAGGGTTGAGTCAAAGCGGTTCTCAGGTCCCTTCCATCCCTGACGTTTTAGAACCCTGGTTGGAATAACTCCTAAAACCTGGGTGGTGGAAACTGGGTGGTGCATCAAGATGTAGAAGTACTCCTTGCAGATGGCTATCTTTCTAAAATAGTGTTTTTTGTTTTTGTTAAGCAGATTTCAACAAAATCCAAAATTCTTCTAGGAGCAACAGCAAAACCACCCTCAATGCATTTGATGAACTAGAAGACTTTCCGGAAACTTCAGTGTAGAAGCAGAATGCAGAGATGGTGTTAGCACGGGCCACTGGGTGCTAAAGGCTGGGTCCTGGGCTGTGTGGAGAGGGTTTTGCAGAGGCGGGAGCCTGGCTCTGCCTGCCCAGGAGCAGAAAGCACCCTCCGGCCGAGTGGGTGGTTGAACTGAGAGGCAGTTGTCAGTTTTTCTGAGTGAGAAATATTCTGGATTTTGTTACTTGGTGAAGAGTTTGGGTAAACCCATGGTCAGCAGTCCTGAGCCTGAGGTCCCTGGAGTCCTGGGCAAAGTCTTTGGATTACCAACTGGTGAGCAGGTCAGTTTGGCTGGGAGAAGGGCTGTAGAGAAGGGCGGGGACCTGAGAAGCGGAGCTTTCTTCCTGGCTACATCCCCTTAGTAGCCTCCAGCTCCAGCTCCCACATTCCATGTCTCCCCTGAATTCCAGGGGCTCTTGATCACATCCCAGCACATACAAGGGACTGAGCTAAGTCTGATATCCTGGGGGCAGAGGGGAGTGAGTCATGGAAATGTCCTTCCAGAAGCTTCAGGGCACAGGAAACTACCATTGGAATGAGTGTCCTTGGCACCCCAAGGCTCAAACTCTTGCAAAGTGAGAGACATTTTTAGTAGTGTAATTAACACCAAGTTTTTATTTTCAATAGAGTAAGGACATTTCAATTTTAAATGAAAGTTACTTCAAGTTAAGTACATGATTTTGTAAGTTAAGAAGTAGATTTTAGGATTTGGGACTGGGTTTAAGTGTTGTGTCCTAGGTCTCAGAGTGGCCAGAGCAAAAACAAAAAGCTTTTCTTTACACACACAAAAGTCAGCAGGAGCCATGCCCTGCAGGGCCTGTTTGGGTGCCTGTGATCTGGGTGAAAGAGCTTGGCTCCTTTTTTGGTGCTGGCCCTGCGACAGTGCACGTGCACTGGGTCCCAGCCTCCTCTGAAGCAGGGATGGCAGCTGCCCTATTTCTGTGGCCGTCAGTCTCAGAGGCTGTTCTTCGACGTCATTGCTGCTCACTGGAGCAGTTGAACACAGCACCTGAAATGCTGGCTCCAGCATAACGTGTTTTTAATATTTAAAATATTTAAATATTTTTGTTCACTGTGAATTAGGAAGCTGAGGAAAAGGTGTGCGAGGAAGGAGCATTTGCCAAAACAAGTTGCTTATATTTAGATCATCCTCTGAGTTTCTCCCCCTGAAATTGCACAGAGTTAGTTTGGGGCAGAAGTGAAGTAAAGATGGAAGAAACGTTCCTGATTACTAGGGCCTGCACAACCAGCAGAATGGTTATCCGCTTTGGTTATCCGGTAAAAGGGTTCATGTGAGAATTTTTGAGGCGATATTATAGAGATATTAATCATGCATTTTAATTTAAAATAGCATAAACATGAATTTGGTCTTTAGACAACTTGGCAATTGGCTAGTTAGCTTGACTCGAGGCAAACTGAACAGTGCAAACCCGCAGCCGCCCTGGGCCCGTTTCTCCGCTATGGGCTGTTCGGTGTGCTGGCTTACCTGGGGGAGTAGAAACCTGGCCTTTGTGCCCCTGATGGGCTGGGTCAGGGAGTGATGGGATGCAGCCCAAGAAATGCACAGTCTTCAGCAGCCCCTGCACTTCCGGCTGACTCAGGAACCAACCAGTGGTCTAAGCGGCAGTGGTCAGACCAAGCTCAGGTGTGAGTGAAGGTAGCAGGGACCAGGCATGTCCTCTGGAAAAGGGAAGAGCTGGGGGGATTGTCTTGGAGGCAGGAGGAGCAGATGTGTTCTGGATGGGCAGAACTAGTGCCAAAGGTTGGAAATTTCAGGAGAAAGATTTTGGTTCAGTTCCATTCAGTCCAGCACCTGCTGTAGATATTGGAGATGTTTAAGCAGAAACTGGTCGAGAAGTTATTAGGGATGTTGTCAAAGATCACGATCAAATGAATGTTAGAGTCCTTTTCACCTGCAGATTGGCATCCTGCACCTGGAGTTACCTACTTACATAGTCTAGAAAAGATGTCTTGCTTTGAAGGGCAGCCATGTGGATCCATGGCGTCGTGCTGTGCATGATGGTGCTGGGAACTCCAGCACTGCTTTGATTCATGCGTGAGTGGATATAGCCATTTCCATTTCTTGTTTGAACAAAAGCTTGGAGGTCAGGCAAATAGAAATCAGTATTGGGATCTTTGTCTTCTCTCCTGTATGGAGAGCTGCGCTCTGTGGATCTGGATGGAATGTGTCGGCAGGACCATTTTCTGCACTGGTTACTCATCCCCAAAAGGCTTTCAGCCTAGATGGTCTGAGCCTACATAGGTCTCCAAGGCAAAGGCAAGCAGTAAGCTAAAGAGCATCAGTTTAAGAGGATGAGTCCCTTATTTTACACGTAGAGACTGAAGCTCAGAAAAGAAGGTGGACTTGTTCATAGCCATGCAGGAAGTGGCATCAGAGCTGTTGAAGTTGGGGCGCTCTGATTCCTGGACCACTGATAGCCCCCCACACCATTTTCTTTTAAAAGCAGGTATTCGGGAAACTTGAGTCTGCCTTTGTGGTTGGCGTATGTCAGGGGGCTGTGGCTTCTTGCTCAGATGATTCATGCTGATGGTCTACGTCATCCCTATAATCTCATGACAGGTTTAAAACTCAAGCATGCACACAGATGTGCATAGAAAACCACACACATACACGTGTACACACACATCAGGCCACACTAAATCCATGGGCACATTAGGATATCTTAAAACTTCATGATTTACATTTCAGCAATTTAAGGGGAAGGCATTTTCCAGGGATGGAATCTCCTGGGCTCAAATAATGGTTTTGGCTGAAACTTCTCCTTTAGTTAAACTCTGCCTCAGGAAGAATCCATTATTCTAGACATTATGTGATGGATGTATCTTTTTGAAATGAAAATGGTGCTTCCCTTCCTCCCTGAGATGTGGGAGAAGGTGTGTGAGGTTGTACTGTGAAGTCATTAAGCTCTTGGAAGGCTCCTGCCTGAGAGAGCCCAGTATTATTGGCGTTCCTTTCCTTCCTCAAGGCCTGGTGAACTGGGTCCTGTTGCTCTGGGCAGGACCCAGGCAGATGGGCCGTCATTCCGGCCTGTAAGCCGTACTTGATTGCTGCACTCATTTACATGTTTTTACTGTGATCTTGATTCCAAATGCAGAATTGCCATCTTGTTCTCACTGAATGTGCCTTATCCTTATAAATTCTAATTTACGTGCTTGTTCTTAGTGTCGTGCATGTGAGAAACTCTATGTTCAAGAAAGAGGTCGTGAATAGAGTAAGAACATTTTAGTGTCATTGAAGAAATGCTTTTATGATTTCTAATAAATATTTATTTTGCCTAACTATAATTGTGTTTTTGTGTTTTTTTGATATTACTATTTTTTTATCCTCACTCAAGGACTTTTTTTTTCATTGCTTTCAGAGAGAGGGGAAGGGATAGAGGAAGGGAGAGAAACATTGATGTGAGAGAGAAACATCAATCGGTTGCCTCTTGTAATCGCCTGGACCAGGAATCATATATATTGAGACCAGGAATTAAACCCATAACCTTTCAGTGATCCAACCAACTGAGCCACACCAGCCAGGGCTCAGTCTTGTTTTAAGTGTGTCAAAACAGAGACCTGCTAGAAATCCTAGAGGGTTGCTCTAGGATGAATGGGCAAAGGAAAGGCCACTTTTTGGACCTGAGGCATTACTATAGGTTCCAGCTCAGGGACAGAGCCGGCACAATAAAATGTGTTGTCTTTGTGCAGTGTTCACCTCTCGGAGCGCACTCGCCTCTAGTGCCCCACCAAAACTACTCGACACCTCTGGAAGGAGTCTGAGTAAACTGAGACTCAGGGAGTTGAATGGCATGCCCAAGGAATCACAACCAAGAAATGTTAGTGTGTCAGGATGTATGACCTCCCAAGCCGTGCTCTGTTAATCGTGCCCTGCTGGCTCCCCATTGGCTCTTGTGGATGGCTATAAAACCATGGCTCTACCTGGAAACCAGACGGCATAAATCCCTTCTTCCTACCTCACAGGGCCTTTGTGAGGAGGCAGCGAGGGAATGGATACACAAGAGCTGATGCTATTACCATCATTATTACCTGACTCATCCATACGTGCACTTTCTCATTCTTTCGAGTTACTTCACAGGATGACAGTGTAACAGGGTGCAGCCAAGAGGGAGCCCCAAATATGGATTTGTAATGGGATCCAGAACTCAAGTAGTCCAGGAAATATTAGAAAAATATATATATGATGTCCTCACCCTCACCAGTCTGAGCTGGGAGAAGGGACACATGGAGCAGGGTCATTCAGCTGTGTTGTATAAAAACAGTTTTGCAGCTAACCTCTGGCATGGTCGTTTAACATATCTATAACCTTTAACTGGTTGCATAGGTATGTTAAATAGCTGTGGCCATGCTTTGAGCCAGGGGGATGGAAGTGACTTCCACCCAAGATGTAACTGGGAGGCATCTCCCCCTGGTTACAGAGCTTGTGTGAGAGCTTGGAGATGATTGGCTCCATGCCATGGGGCCATGCCTGCTCAGACTCACTATGGCAGCCCAGAAAGGCTGGAAGGATACAGGAATGCTGGCAGGTGTAACTGATTGTAGGAGGAGTTGGAAGTGGGGCTGCAGAAGAAGATTGGCGTGGGGATTTAAACCCAGGCGTGACAGCCATGCGAGAGAGGACTACACGGCTGTGGCAGTAGAAGGGAGAACCACGTGGCTCTGGGGTGCTCCTTTTTGCCACATGGCTTAGGAAGCAGGAGGGACTTTGCCTGGAAGAAAAGGGGTGAAAGGACTCTTGCTGGTGGGCCATGAGAAGGCGCCACATGGTTTTGGATTAACTAGAGATTGTGGCAGCGACACAGCTGATGGTGCCATGAGCCTGAACCATGGACTTTTACCTCTTTTCCTGAGGTACAGTACCCCAGACTGGGCAGAGGGGAGAAGGAAGGACTGTGTGCGTCTGTGGGTATTCTAAAAGACTTTAGTGTTTTAATGTAGACATTAAGTTACTACTCTAAGTCTGTATAGCTTTTTAATTCCTTTCCTTTTCACAGATCTCTGGCATTAAGAGACATCTTTCCTCTGGCAGTGGGTGGGCATAGCGAACCTAGTGTGTGGGGACCCTTGGAGAAAAAGGGGGGTCCTTTTGGTAATAGTATATCATTCACCACTCCCCGGGTCTGTTCTGTAACAACAGTTCTTAAATGCCTAGACAGACACTGCTGTGTCTTGATAGGTTGCAGACTTCCAAATAATTTATTAATAACTGATATGCTGCATTTGGAGATTTACTTAATTCAAATGACTTCCAGGATAACATCTCTCGATGGGACGTGTCTTCTTTAGTGGCAAGAAATGGGAATTGTACATAATTCATTCACATCCTAGATCTAATAGGCTTTAGTCTATAACCTACGAATGGAATGTTCCATATATGGGAACATTCTACATGGACTGGTAAGAAAAAAGGTAGAAACCCCTGTGATAGGATACATTCTAAAAGTGTGATGCCTAAATCAATGCACACAAACAGTTTCATGGCTCTCGATGTTGTGAAAAATTTCCGAAGCTATTCTGCAGTTGTTTCAGCCTTTGATGTTGTATGATTCTCAGATGTAAAACTCTTTCATTCATATTGGTTACCTTAATAACCCAGTTTTGTACGTTTGATGAGTGTTATATCCCCGTTTAGTCAGTGGGGAAATTGAGACTTGGAGAGAGGAAGAATGACAGGTAAAGGTACAGTGCTTTTTCCTGGGCCAAAGGTCCCGGTTCTCTGAAGTTTCCTGGTAAGTGCTAGTCTCACAGTGTCACTGAGGTTGTATAACAGAATGGTCTAGCCCAGCCTGAGTCCCATTTAAGAGTAGATGACATCCAGATAAAGGGCATGTGGCATAGTGTTTCAAGAAGAGGGAACAATGTGGGCAAAGACCCCAGGATAGGAGGGAGCTAGCTCGGTGAAACTGAGGTATGGCCAAATCTCTGGGAGCAAGGGGGCAGATGACACTGAAATTGGGCTGGAGAGGTGGGCAGAGACCAGAACATATAGGACTTGTCTTGCTGTACATAGAAATAAATGACACAAAGCAGACTGGAACAGAGAGGACCCGAAGGGAGAGGAATCAGAGAGATGGTGGGGGAAGGAGGGGCAGATCATAAAGGGCCTTTTGTGTTAGAACTTTGAACTTGAATAGTTTATTATTCTGTGCTAGCATTTACATGCATTAGGCCACTTATTTTTCACAATGATCCCATGAGAAGGGAATTGATATTATGATCACCCCCATTTTATAAATGAGAAAAGGGAGTCTGTAGGCTTAGAAAGAATCAAAACAGAATAAAATAAAAAGTGACAAAAGGTATACAGCAATATGTTATAGATATTTTTAAAAAAATCACATGTAAGTAGAAACTCTGAAGACCAAAAGCATTGTCAGAAAAAAATAAACTTTATGGAAATAATACAAAAACTGAAACTACTGTGGATTACATTAATCTTGTAAATTTTATAAATGACTAAAATTTGACAGAAGAAGAAGATAATCTTGCTGAACTTTACACCTGGAAAAAAACAACCCATAAAAATTAAACGCAGAAATAAATTACATAGGAACATTCATGGTGGGAGAAGGAAGCTTGGTAAAACTCATGTATAAATGCTGATTGATAAATCAAAGCTTTACTAAAGAATTCAGAAGAAAGAGAGTTTACTTCCATGAACATAATTTTTTAAAGTACAAAAATAAATGCTGAAAAATTAGAAACAGTTTGTGCTGTATAGAACATTAAATATGGAATGGAATTGGCTTAATGGAATTTGCTCTGGAAGAATGAAAATGTTTACATATATATGTTCCACATAATGTTCATATGACTTTGGTACATTTGAAACCATAAACATGGGTTCCTTGGGGTCCAAATCATGGTATAAAAATACTCTTACTTGGCTGCTGTGACTAAGGCAGGAGAGGGGAGGCTCCTGTGGGAGCTGGAGAGGGAGGGAGGAAGCCTTTCAGCTGGAGGACCTTTGAAGAGAAGGATCATGGGAGGTGAGGGATGTGGGCATTTAGGACGTGGACATTTCTCAAAGAACGCATTTGCGAACCAGAGGCATGGGTCTGGGCACATTTCCATAGGGGCCACGGCTCTCTGCTATTTCCACCTTACGCTGTGGAAACCCAAGACTTCCTCATATGTTGAGTGCAAATGAGGGCAAGTGCATTCTTTCAGAAGGATGAGTGACAGCTGTGCGGAATATACCTCTTCCAACTTTCCCAAAGCAGGAAGGAACATTAGCTTCTCCAGGGGCGTGTGGGGCATCTGAAAGAGGCTCTCAGCACCCTGAGGTCGGCGCAGGGCGAGTGGCCATGACACAGCAGTGATGCTTTGTGTGGGCTACTGTCTGTCTGCAGACAAAGGACCATTCAGAGGTTTTTGATTTATTCATGTCACCTTTACAATCAGCTCACATTTCTCGTTCACATTTCATCTTCAAAACAGCATTTAAAAATCTCTTATGGATATCACAACTCTTGCTAAGGTTCATAGGCTGGATACCTAATAAATTAGCATGCGTTTAAATATTAAAAAAATTAAAAAATAGTAAGACTGCATCATTGGTTTCTAGCAGCATTATCCATTATTTGAAAACATACACTTGATTCTATGCTCAAGTCAATAACTTTTTGTATACAGTATCCGTTTCAATGTAAAAATTTGAATTTAAAAACCATTTATTAAGAATGTTAAACTATCAAAATATGATGCATAAAAAGCTATACAGAAATAAGAAGTGCACTTCTTTGAAAAAGCTATGTACACAATATGGTACCTCTAAAAGATATTCATTAATTTATTTATTCATTCATTCAGGAAATTTGCCTAAATGCCCACTGTGTGCAAGGCACTAAACTAGGTGCTATGGATTTGCATAAGGCACATTAAATGAAACACAATCCTGCCCTTTGGGGGCTTACAGACTAGTAGAGTTTCTCAAGATACTGTACAGCAAGTGAACTAGAAGTGATTTCTAATGTAACGCGGAGCGAATACTTTTTGCACTGAGTGTTAGTTTAGTCGTCTTTGCAAAGGCTTCTTTCTTTTCATAATATGCGGCCTCATTTACAAACACCGGGTACACAGTAGAGTCTCCACCCAATGGAATAGTCTTTCCATCAAGAGTTAAAAACACAGGATCCCCAGGGCGCAATGGTTTCCAGTCTTGATCCTCTCAGGAAACAATTAAAATACATAAATTACATTCAGTTTTTCTCCTACTTTAAGAAGTTAATGTGAGGCTGTAGAAAACTAAAACATTGTAACACTGGATCCTTTTAAAAGAGATACTTGAGATGGTTGAGGGGCATATGAGTGAACTGACTAAACTTAGATGAGTAGGAGTTTGGCAGCCGCTTTAAGAGTTTCCCTTTTAATATTTATAACTGGCACATGAAATTAGAATTTGCTTCAATACTGAGTAAGCCTTGGATGTTGCCAAAAAGATTTGTAATATTAAAAGGTGAAACTCAATGCACGCCTTCCCGTGCGCATCTTCTGTCTCTTGCTGACTGAAATTAAATTCTGCTCAGCAAAATGTAGGAACTATTTGCTAAGAGCCTTCTGTGTACAAGGCATTGTGCTGTTGGGAACGTAAAAATGAGAAACATCGCGCCTGCATACGAGGAGGTCTCTCCTTACGGGGACTGCTGAGAGAAGGTGGGGTGTGCTGGGAGGGGTCTGAGGCAATGTGGAGGTTTTTCGTGGACGGCCCTACATTATGACCATCAATGAGTGACCCGAAAGCTCCCATGCCAGCAGTTTGGAACTTTGAGCCCTCACACCGCAGGAAGCCAAGAGCCGATCTTCTCAAACTTTGATGTGATTGAGAATCGGGTAGGAATTTTGTTAAAACTCAGATTCCGATCCTACAGGCCTGGGGTGGGGTCTGAAAGTCTGCATTCCTAACATTTTCCAGCAGCAGCAGCAGCAGTGAAAGTCTGTTAGCAAAGCAGAATTTCATTCCCCACTCAGACCCACTGAGTCAAGATCTTCACGCTAACAAATCCTCAGAGAGTCACATGTACGACACTGAAGTTTGAGACATGCTGCCTGACAGTGATTGGTTCAAGCCTGCTGCGTGTTATCATCACCTGTGATGTTAAATATACAGGAGTAGACTCTCAAGAGTGGGGCTCAGGCATCATTTTTTAAATTGACATACAGAAAAATTCATTCATTTTTGTGCATAGTTCTTTGAGTTTTGACAAGTACACAGCTTAGGGTCTTATTACCACATAACTGTGTAATCAAGACATGATTCCATCAAAAACTTCCTTCAATTCCCTCATGATACTCATTCCCTCAGTTCCTTGTTTTTCTTTTTTTATATATTTTATTGATTATGCTATTACAGTTGTCCCATTTTCCCCCTTCACTCCCCTCTGCCCTGCACACCCCTCCCATCTACACCCCCTCTCCCCACTTTAGTCCATGTCCATGGGTTGTACACGTAAGTTCTTTGGCTTCTACATTTCCCATACTATTCTTAACTGCCCCCCTTTCTATTTCCTACCTACCATTTATGCTAGCCTTTCTCTGTACCTTTTCCCCCTCTCTCCCCCTCCCACTCCCTGTTGCTAACCGTCCATGTGTCTCCGTTTCTGTGCTTCTGTGCTTGTTCTAGTTGTTTGCTTAGTTCGCTTTTGTTTTTGTTTTAGGTGTGGTTGTTAAGAACTGTGAGTTTGCTGTCATTTTACTGTTTATATTTTTATCTTCTTTTTCTTAGACAAATCCCTTTAACATTTCACATAATAAGGGCTGAGTGATGATGAACCCCTTGAACTTGACCTTATCTGAGAAGCACTTTATCTGCCCTTCCATTCTGAATGAAAGCTTTGCTGGATAGAGCAATCTGGGATGTAGGTCCTTGCTTTTCATGAGTTGGAATACTTCTTTCCAGTCCCTTCTTGCCTGCAAGGTCTCTTTTGAGAAATCAGCCAACAGTCTTATTATATATAGTTCCCTGTTTTTCTTTACTTTTAAAACCCCAGGCGATTCTACAGGACAGTGTGGCTGAGAACTACTGCTCTAGGCCAGCGGTTTTGGGTGGGAGATGTGCCCCCAAATGACTGAGGGGTCTTCTTTAACACACCTGTGGCTAGCTGCTGCCTCCCACCCTTGTAGAGATTCCAAACCTGGTTAATTTCCTGTCTCCATCTTGATGAATTAAACCAGAATCTCTGGGGACCTGGGAATCAGGAATTTTAAAAGCTCCTCAGGTGATTCTCCTGTGGACTGAGTTTGAGAACATTCCTAGATAATTCCAGTGAACATCCCTGACTAAGAACCATCATTCTTAGAACAAAATCTGAATTCATAACCAGGTTCCTGCCTGTGTGTCTGGCTCCAGGGTCTCATGTTCTCTATTCATTCCATTTTCTCCACGGAGGAGAGTCTTCTTGCTGTTCCTCAGACACTTCAAGTTCCTTTCAGCCTCCA
The DNA here is from genome assembly GCA_004024845.1 of Tonatia bakeri. Lineage (NCBI taxonomy): Eukaryota > Metazoa > Chordata > Mammalia > Chiroptera > Phyllostomidae > Tonatia > Tonatia bakeri. The sequence goes on along the minus strand of PVIA01010325.1, from coordinate 21,127 downwards.
GGCCTCTGCACCTGTTTCCCCGTGGCTGACTTCTCGCCTTCCTGGTTCCGGCCTCAATGCCTTCGTCTCTCAGGGGTCTTTTTTTGATGACTCCATTGAATAGGACCCCTTGGCTAACCTTCACTCTATTATTCTGTTTCATTTTTATAGCACTGATTACAATCGGAAATGATCTAATTTATGTATTGCTTACTCATGCATGGTCTGTTCTCCCCTTATTAGTATGGAAGCTCCATAAGGGACCAGAACAGGCTGGGCCTGAAATATTTCTTTTATTTATTGAAATAATTAACCAATAATCCCTCCTGTAGGACACTGAGCCATTCCTTATTGTCTATCAAATCAAAACTATCTTTTCTGACTTTTATGACCTACCACTAACCTTGTTTGTTGCTGATATTAATCTCACTCCTGTGCCTCACAAGGGTGATTTTCGTGATCCTCAAGGATTGTTGACAAATATAAAGCTTGAAAAATCAGGCCTTGCAGCCAGTTATGACATCACCGCTTTGGGCTCTGTTTTTCTTGCTATGTTGTTGTCTGTAGTGCTTCCTTCCTGTCTCCCCACACCCCAGTCTTTATCTTTCTTTCTCTTGAAACATTACCTAAAGCTCCTCCTTCAGGTTGCCACCTGGATCTACTAAGGCCCAAAGTTGGATTTGCTTCATTAGTCTGTATTTTTGGGCAGGCTGCTTTATTAAGTTTGAAGTCTGGATGACGATTATTAGGGTCATTAAAGAGAAGTTTGAGCTGGATCAGTGGTTTTCCGCCCTGATTACTCAGGCCAAAAGGTCAGACCATGTCACAGTGCCGTCCTGCTGCTGTTACTTTTTCAAAGTCCCTAGGCCATGTGCAGCCAGGGCTGAAAGCCCCAGGTGAGGGTAGTCCACCGGGTCCATCTCCGAGGTCTGAGGGTGTGTAGGGTGCTCACAGTGGGAATGGATGGTTCAGCTTTTCGGAATATACTCCTTCTGCTTTTACCTTTGCCTTTTCTAGACTTCAACCTCCTACACTCTCCCAAGGGCATTTTTCCCTCTTTCACTGTGCCATTAATTATCAAACCAGACAAGCAGAAGATATTGGGAACCCGAGGAAAGTCAGGAAGTGGTGGCAGAAAACATTCCAAAGAAAGAGGTTTTGATTGTTTTGCTCTCACTCACTCGGTGGTGATCACAGGAAGGTGACAGCAATGTGCACTGCAGAGAACAGTAGCTCTGGGTCTGCCATCGGTAGCTATGTGGCTGTGGGGAAGATCTAACAGCTGAGCTTCTGTTTGCTAATGTTAAGTAATACTTTTTTAAAAAAGATTTATTTACTTATTTTTAGAGAGAGGGGAAAGGAGGGAGAAAAAGAGGGAGAGAAACATCAATATGAGAGAGAAACATTGATCGGTTGCCTCCTGACTGAGGACCAGGTCCAGCAACCCAGGCATGTGCCCTGACGGGGAATCAAACTGGTGGCCCCTTGCTCTGTGGAATGACACCCAACCAACTGAGCCACACTGGTCAGGGCTATTTTCTAACGTTAAAATAAATATTGTAATTCCTGAGAGCCTGTGTCTGACCACTCCTTCCTGCCTCATTATCATTTTTTTTTCATTATCATTTTTAAACTACACTTTAGACTGTGGTGTGTCTAGACTGTGACTCCCACAAGAATACAGACCATGTTCAGTGATGGATTTCTAGAGCCAGCACAGGACACACTAAATAAATTTCATGTATCGAGTGAAGGTCTGTACACCTTACCTACACTGCAGTGTGTCTGAAAATACAACAAATAAGCCAATGTATGTAAAGTGCTTTATAAACTATAAAGTTCTGCTCAAAGATGGGGCCTTATTACTTCGAATATCTTAAAAAACAGCATATGTTACCTGCAGATTAGGGTGGATGATAGCAGCAATTTCTCCATTTTCATTCCTGGGATAATCAACTTTCTCCATTATTTTATAGACTTCAATAGCACAAGGAGGAAATTCTTTTCCTATGGTCAAAAAAAGTAAGTATAAATAGCAACTGAAAAAAAAAATTGATGCTTTAAGGGAAGAACAACAACTGAAAAGTGAAGACATACAGTTGCGGATCGGATGTCGACTATAATTGAAAAAAAGGAAAAAGAAGACAGTCACAGGGAAAATACACTATTTCAGTTAAGGATGTTCATAAACGACGCTAAGCCAAAAGATGTTCTAGAAGTATTCCTATCAACACACTGCTCACAAGCACACTGACAGACAGCGGAAGGAAACGGAACTTAGAAAGGCCAGCGTGAGAGGAAAAGAGCCTGGGGCCCGGATTCAGGACACCCGGCTGCACTCTCCGAGCTGCGTGATCTCGAGCAAGAGGCTTCACTCCTGGAGGCTCACTCCTGTAGGCTCACTTTCTTTACGTGTCAAACGAAGGTTTTAAATCAGCTGACCTTGGAGCTCTTTCCAGTTCTGACATGCTGTGATTGCATATCCTCCAGAGGCCTTCCAGCAGGTTAGGGGACTTCACCACTGCACTCCTTCTCCTCACTAAGTACATTAAACCCTTGTACAGATCTTGGGATGCAGGCCGACGGCCAACAGTGGAGTCCAACTTTCAAAACTGCAGCAACATTAAAAGACCCAGTGCCCAGAAACTTGACAAAGGAGTAGTTTACATGCATACCAGGCAATCTCTGAGCTAACGGAATGAACTTTCATTAAATGTAGGGCCTGTAGTGTGCTATGATTACAACTCAAAGGAAAATCTTCTTTTGCCCTTGGAGCAGAAAGTGCAGCTGGGCCGGAATGTGGATATTCTGCAGTCCCTTCTGTATCAGTTAGCTTTGGCTGAAAAACACACTGCCCTAGAGTTCAGTGGCACAGAGCCATGACCCTTTATCTCATGATTCTCTGGGTTAGTTGGGTAGTTCCTCTGGTTTACGCTGACTTGGCTGATTTCTAATTGGCTTGCTCACGCATTTGTGGTGAGCTGGCAGGTCTGCTGGAGGCTAGATAATCTAAGATGACCTTACTGTCATGTCTGGCACTTGACAGACTATCAGCTGGAGCTGCAGAAACACTGGCCAGGCTGTTGAAGTCCTCTACCTCATAGCTTCCCATTAACCAGAAGGATAGGGTAGGCTGATTAACATAATGGCAGTAGAGGGTACCCAAGGGCAGTAAGAGAACAATGCTCAAGGTACAAGTACTTTACAGGCCTCTTATGTGACACAAAGCAAGTCACGTGACCAAGCCACATTCAAGGGAGTAGAGAAATAGATTCCATCTCTTGGAAGAAGGATTTACATATCACATTGCAGGGACATGGGTGTGGGGAAGGAAAGAATTTGCGGCCATTTTTACAATCTACCAAACCTTCCAAGGTGAAGATGGAAACTTAACAGATGTCATCTTTTTAAACTAGAAGGTCCATTGGGAGGAAAGGAAAAAGTCATAGGACACAAAGGAGCACGTTTTTGGAACTTAGAATCTCAGAGTGGGAAGGAGCCTCGAATGCCTCACGTCATCGATGCTTGAGTTTCTCCACATCTTTCTGGCCACGTGGCCATCTCTCTGCTGCTCCAGCAGCCTCCTGAAGTGCGGTCCTTCCACTCCTGGTCAGCTATGTTCTTCGGAAATTTATGTCGCAAGTTAACTTTATCCCACCACTTCTATTCCGCCCTCGAGTCACAGAAAACATGTCTAATTGCTTCCCAATATAAATTTTCAAATTCTTCAACATTCTCAGCTCTCTCCTTGGGTAACCTCTATTTTATAGATGTTCTTCTTGAAACACAGACTCAGAATTTATTCAAAGTTCTCCAGGTGTTGTTTATCCAAGGCAGGAAACAGACCATACCCTCCCTCATTCTGGGATTATTTTAAAACATAAAAGCAAAACTTTGTTCCCGATATATTTAACCTAAAACATTTGGTTTTGATGATCATTAAAGACTGTCAGCACTTTTTGGATCTACCTTCTGAACCAGATATTTTCCTGCCACATATCCCTTATTTAAAAGCATGTCACTTCTGTCCTCACACAAGACACTAACAATAACTTTGAGTAGCACAGAGCCAAGGATGGAGCTCTTCTACACATTTCCAGAGACTTTGTTTCTAGGTGGTCATGATCAACATTCTTTGGATAATGGTGCTCTTTCCATGGTAGGTAAAAATCTACTAAGCTGGATAGTCTAAATTAACAGTGGTTTAAAATGTTTAAATTACAGAATCCTTTGCTTGAAAGAAATGTTACATGGAAGAGTAATAAAATAGAAAAACTTCTCTGGTTAAAGCAGGGGGCAATGTAGGGGTGGGGGAGGTTGGCTGACCTGGAGCTACTAGGACAACTGCTAGATCCCTACCCTCATGTGAGAAATCTAAAGACTATAATTTGAAAACCATGTTTTTTTTTTTCACTCACGTTTGCTGCCTTATACTCAGGAGCATCATTTCTTAACACATGGCAGTCCCACACTTACTATTTGAAGGGTTTTTTGTGAATAAGTTGTGACCTTCTCAAGACTAGACCCATTAGACAGTATAGAACCTGTCTTGACACAAAGGTGGTGGGAAGCTGATTTTTAGTCTTTACGACTTGGAAATCAAAGGATTCCCAGAAAAAATTCCTCTGATAACAGCCAGGCTCACTCTCTGAGGTTAAGGAGTTACACACTCCCCATGACACTGAACTATTCATCAGTTTTGTCACCACAATGACACATTCTTCAAGGACAATTTGAATTCAGACTGTTGGAACAATTATTTACATAGGATGTCTTTCTAAATTTTATTTTTATTATAATTATAAAACAATTTAAAGTAAACCTAATTTTTAAATAATTAATAGACGTTTTTTGCTGTCGTTTTAGATTTACCAAATAAATGAGCAGATAATACATAAAGTTTCATGTATCTACTAATTAAATTATTTCTTAATTGCACAGAAGATATGAACACATCATTCTTCTTGAACACAATGAAAACAAATTCAACCTGTTTTTTCCCTCCCCTCCCCAATAATCGCTGTTATCAGTTTGGTGTGTTTTCTTCAGGAACTTGTCCTGTACACTAACATATATATTGAGGTATGTATATGCATTATAGCAAAAAGTTTGTTATTACCATTATATTTAATGTTGTTTTGAGGAAACTGATACACTGCATACTTTGGTCTGCACCTTGCTTTCTTTAATTAGCAATGCACTGTCTTTTAAAGATCTTTCCGTGTAAGTTTAATTGTTTGTCTATGGATAGACGTTCAGGTTGTTTCTACTGCTTGTCGTCACAGGTGAGGCTGCGCGATGTGGAGCCGCAGGGTCGTAGGACTGGTGCATCGCCGGAAGTGGGTGCTGTAGAGCTCTTCTCTAGCGTGTCCTGGCCATCCCCTCTTTCGACACCCTCACCAACACAATATTACGAGATTTTAATATTTTCCTACTCCAGTGGAGTAAAATGCTTCTCATTTTAATCTGCATTTCCCTAGTTACTAGTGATATTGGACATCTATTCGAATGTCCATTGGACATTTGTATTTCTTAGTGTATCTGTTTTTTAAAAGTGGAAATTAATAGGAAAACGAGGACTTTATTTGGAGAGCTTTAATTGGTCACTACTTTTCTTTTTCTTCTTTTTTTTTTAATGTATCAATGTGGTCATTGAGGAATGACTGAAGTGAATGAAAATTTTAAAAAACACATAATATCCTGAACATGTGAATCTGACCCAGGTGACAGTTGCTGTTTCAGTGTGCAGTTGTTCAGTTACCATGTGTGCTCGCGTCTCCTCCCTTTTCTTGTATATTCGCATGCACACGTGTGCACACACACACACACACATACTAACAATTAAGATAACAGTTCTCAACTACTACTTACCTTCATTGAAATTATGTATAAAATCAAGAGCATATTTAATCATCTTTCTCATTTGATCCAAAATATCAGCTCTCAGAACCCCTTGAGACTGGGGACCAACTTCAATACCTAGGTACAGAATGAGAGATAGTCATATTTACATAAGCCTTAGAATATATTATAAAATTGAGCATTTTAATATATCAAGTCTGGAATCCCATTGTTAAAAATTGGTAAGAAGTTAGACTATTTACCATCATGAAAAATATTTGAGACATAATGTTGGGCAAAAATAAAGCAGGACATTTATACATTCAAGTTATATGCACAGTGAATGGAGGCTGGGAGAGCACAAGATAAAAACCAAAGAGTTATGTTAAGAGTTGCAAATCTTGGGGTCTTTTTTCCTTTACATTTCATTCAATATTGTCAAAAACTTAAAATGTACAATATTGTAAAAGGGGCAGATAAACACACACTGCAACATAAAAGCTGCTAAACATATCAATGGGTTAGATATTCAGCTAAGAGACACATTGCTCCACGAACATCATAGACCAAGATCACTCTTTCAAAAAAACAAAAGAAAATACAATGGAAGAGAAGAAAAAAAATCCCTTTACAAATAATAAGTTTTAATGAAAGAAAAAAGATTGCTCTTTCAAAGTCTGGAAATCATACCCTTCATTTGGTGTCGCAGAGAAACAGGATCTCTCTCCATCCCTTACTGTTAAGCACCCGGACTGGGATACTTAGCTCCCTCCAACTGATCCCCTGATTATCCACCAAAAGTATCAACAATTGAGTAAGCAAGGTCATTTGAAGTTTGCTTACATTGTTTGACAACTTGTTTTTAAATTTAATTGCTCTTGGTGAAACTGTCTGACATCTAACAAAAAAGATTTTAAGTTGTGACAGCAATTGTAATGATTGTAGTGGAGTCTGCCAACAGTTAGGCTACTAGGTCATTCAGGACAGAGAACGGAATATAGAAAAAAGAGACTATCTGTGTCAGAGGGTGTATGAGAGGGCGTGCCTCCATGTGGGAAATTCCAGAAAGTAAAGTGAGTTCACAGCCCAGTAACTTACAGGGCAAGTAAGTGAATGGATGATCACTTACGGGAAACTGCTGCAGAGAAGGGCTAAGCAGGATGTTGGGAGAAGATTTTCTATGATTTTTTTTTTTTTTGTTTCTGCACATCTCTCCAGCAAGCCACTGACTGCCTTGGTTCCAAATTATCTTTCAAGAATAATGTCTTCCATGGAGCAAAAGGCAGATATGTTTATTGTAGATAAAAGATTCAAGTTCCCTCAGCTCATTATTTCTCTCATGGAATGCAGAGAAACTGCTCAGTGAAATTGAGGAAATTTTACATAGTTTGAGCCTGTCTGGAGTTAGTTTACTTATTACTTGACAATTATAAGCCAAAGTGGTGAGCAAGGTAACTATAAATATTCTTTAAAAAAGATTTTATTTATTTATTTTTAGAGAGAAGGGAAGGGAGGGAGAAAGAGAGGAAGAGAAACGCCAATGCGTGGTTGCCTCTCATGTGCCCCCTACTAAGGACCTGTCCCACAACCCAGGCATGTGCCCTGACTAGGAATCAAACCAGTGGCCCTTTGGTTCTCAGGCTTATGCTTAATGCAGTGAACTACACCAGCCAAGGCTAAATATTCTTAAAAAATAATTTTTTTCTCAGCATTTCATCTAGGACACATTTTGTTTAGTTGTGACAATGGGAAATATGACTTACCAACAGGATATGTGGCTATAGAGCGAGTGGTTGCATATTTGAGGGACGGATGCTCAATAAGATACACATAGCAGGGTAATGGAGCCAAAGAAGTCTGAAATGAATTGAAAACATCTTTCTCATTATGTCAAGACAACATGCTTTGCTCTCTCTGCTGCTACAGAGTCAATAATGCCTTCAAGATGTTTTACTATATCAACTAAGATTAGTAAGAGCTCTATGAGACAAACTCTAAAATCCAATGTTGTTATTGAAGCTTTGAAAACATAAACATATATTACGCATAAAATTGGATTATGCATAGCTTTCTGGGTAAAATATAAATTAAATTCTGTAAGAACTATTATTAAAGAACATGACATAAGTTTTCCTTCTGAATGAATTTGGTTATTTCTTTTTTCATCACTGGTCACACTTACTAATTAGCTTAGTATTGCTCTTAAAGAACTCTGTACCTATCCCTGCGGTCCAGGTCTCTGCAGATGCTGGGTAACTCCTGCTACCTCCACTGATCTGAATGAGAGTTCAAGACAGGCCTCCCAGTTTTGATAGCATTGTCAGCCATGCTGCTTCCATGCCTGGCAACCAGAGCATTCAGCTCTCCTTCAATGAGCAACAAAGAATAGCTTCATTATGATCTCCTACAGAACTATCTAGTTATTGTCAAAAACTCAAAGGAAACAAAAATAATGGCCAGTCTTTACCATCTGCGAGGTATTAGGCTAAATGCTTTAAACACTTTCTTATTTAAGGCTTTTAACAGCCTTATAAATAAATGTTGTTATTATGTCAACTTTATAAAATGAGGAAAGCAAGATTTTTGGGAGTTATCTTATCCAAGGTTAGTAAATAAGGAAGTCAGAATTTGAACTTAGGTTCTCCTGGCTACATGGGTCAAATTTTTTCCTCTAAATCATACCAGCTCTCTGGAAGGAAGGACATTTATTATACAATAATAAGCATACAGATTATTATTTGTGTTTTTGTTGGGTTGTTATTTTCTAGTAATTTTTCTCTAGCTGTAAGCACTGGATTGCTGAATTTTTTGCCTTGTAGACTTCTGAGCCTTAATATGGTTAGCTATGTGAAGCACTGAGGGATCAGGTGTGTGCTGGGGTATCTGAATCAAAGGCAGAGAAGGGCAGACCTAAAGAGAGTCAATCTTTTCATCATTGGTCTATAGTCCACATTAAATGACTGTTTTTGAGCTTCTTAAAACTGTAATTGAACTATTTCAACAATATCACTTTAACTTTTGGTATTAATTTTACCAAATAGCCTATGATTTGGTAGCTGTCTGGATAAAAGAGTTATAATTTTATAGATATAAGAATCTACAATTTTTTTATTCTTTTACTCATTTCCCCCCTCCCACTTCTCCATCTCTCTCAGACCCTCCCTCCTGACCTCTTTTCTGGTTGTTTTATGTCTGAAGTTGACTTCAAAGTACAGGTTTTATGGTAAGTTACAAATTAATACACTGACATTACCTTAATATAATGGAACATCTGAATTAAAAAGTCATTCCTGGAATCTTCAAGAATTAGGGTGCACCCCATGTTAGAGGTAGTATTGTGAAGGTCAAAAATAATGTCATAGGAATCTTCACTGTCTTTTGGACCAAATAAATGATTTATTTCTTGAGCCCTTCTTACTTCATATGGCAAATCCTCTGAAGTTTTTTTGCTGTCATTAGCAGAAAGAAAAAGATTAACAATATCTGTGGCTAATATAACACAAATATAAAATAATAGCACAGTGTATAAGGAACCAGTTGCCAATCTTTTAAAAACCTGTGAGGGAAATGGAAACTTATTTGAAAACATTACAAATGAAAAATTACATTTGTTTCCTTCATTCGATTCTATGTAATGTTGTATTGGCATGCTCTCAAATCATATTTCATTTATGTGGCTCTTAAAGGAAGGACATTTCAAACAGAATTTACCATTTGGCTTCAACCTTGAACAAAATGTATCCATTGATTTAGTTAGGTTTCTTAGTAGCTATGTGCACTGGGCTACTATGAGGCTAGAAAATCAAATGCATTTTTCTTGCCCTCTAGCTAATTGCAGTGCATAAAGATAGTTAAACTTAGACAATGTTCACGTTGTCTAATTAAGGATTCTTAACTGAGGCCCAGGCACCACTAGGGATCCAGGGACAAGCTTCACAGACAAGTCTGTAAACCCTGAGAAAATGCAACACTTTTGCAGATATATGCAACTTTTTCCTGGGATAAAGGTTAATAATTTTTATTGAATTCTGAAATGAGCCTTTACCTGCCCCCTCCCCATTTCCTGCAATGGTTAGGACAAAATTTTTTCTTACTATACATGATGATGATTTAAGTTTATTTTCCTCATTAAACCATTCAACCATTTCTCTATAATTCCATCTATGTATTTCTATTTCCTGATTATTTTTGCTAGTATCTTCAAGGGACCTACAGTTTGTTCCTGGGTAATTTCTGCCTGGGCTGCCATCAGGAAGGTAGAGCAGCTGGTTTTTGATCAGGAAGCAAAAACTATGACGTCAAACGCCACATGCTAAGAACAGCATAGTGGGAAGATGAAAGGAACCTGTGGCATTGATGGTATCATTGAGCCACTGCATGCCTGGACTTATTACTTGTGAAAAAGAAATCCTTATTTGCTTAAGCCACTGTCTTCCAGTTTCTATTATTTTTAACTAAACATAGTTTCTAATAGATATATTAGCATTTTCAAAGTTAATTCATGAAACAGCTCAATTAGGTTCTCCCACTCCCAAATGATTAGCTTCTAGTTCTCCTGTATGAGTTAACCACTAGCCACCCAGCTGCTCAGACTCAAGGCTTGAAGCCTTAAAGGATAATGGATACTTTGAGTTCTCATGATTGGAGTCCACGTCCTAAGGAAGAGTCTCAAAGGATGAAACTGAAAGAGTGGGCAGAGGAAGACCCTAAAGAGTGCATCAGCTGTGCTAAGTTACTTAAATCTATCTGGATAAAAGATTTTTGAAGAATTTTCAGCAGGGGAGAGACATGATAAGATTTGCATGCATGTTAGCTATGGCCTTATAGTATACTTTAATATTAGGTAGCTAACATGCACATCTAACATGCAAGGGAATACTTTTGCGCTGTTGGTGGGAACACAGATTGGTGCAGCTATTGTGGAAAGCAGTATGGAAATACCTCAAAAAATTAAAAATGGAACGGTTGTATGACCCAACAATCCCACTTTTGGGAATGTAGCTGAAGAAACCCAAAACACTAATATGAAAGAACATAAGTATCCCTATGTTCACTGCAGCATTATTTACAATCACCAAGATATGGGAGCAGCCCAGGTGTCCACCAGTAGATGAGTGTATAAAACAACTATTGGACATTTACACAATGGAATACTACTTGGCCATAAAAAAGAAAAATTTAAATCTTTGCGATGGCATGGATGGACATGGAGAACATTATGCTAAGTGAAATAAGCCAGTCAGAGAAAGACAAGAACCACATAATTTAACTTATATATGGACTCTAATGAACAAACTGAACTAAGAAGCTAAATAGAGACAGACTCTTAGATAGAGCTATTGAGTGGGGAGGTCAGGGGGTGGAGGAATCAAGCAAAAAGGAAAAAGGACTCATGGGCATGGACAACAGTGTGGTGATTGCAGGGGGGAGGAGTATATAAGGGGGTTACATGGTAATGGAACAAATACAATAAAAAATTTAAAAACAATTTGCATGTTAAGATGATCCTTATGGCTGCTACCACAGAGAGATTCCATGGTGGGAAGGCCTGGACTAAGGCAGGATGCAGAAGGCTTCTTCAGGAGGCTACTCTGACTGCCTCCAGAAGAAATAAACTAATGTAGTGAAAATGGAAAGGAAGATTGGATTTGCAGAATATTTGCAGTTATTCAATACTTGACTATTTAGGAAGACTTAGTGACCCACTAGATGAGGGGGATGAGGGATGAGGAAGGTTCCAAGATGATTTTTGCAGAGGATTTGGTGGCTGACGCTGACATTACTGAGATGGACAACACAGGAGAAGTCACTAACTGGGGAGAAGGAGGGCAGGAGGAGGCAATGAATTTATCTGCCTCATGAGTTTCCATGCCACCCTGAGAGGGAACTGCCTAACCTCTGAACTGCATTTAAATGTAAAAAGTGCAATAGAAGGTGGATTTACTTTAAAAGACTGCTCTTACTGAAATGCATACTATTGAGTGGTCATACGAGAGAACTCACTCTAGTCCATTTAAGAGTTACTTGGAAAGTTAACATGTCATCTGTAAGAGTTATTCTTCAATGAATTCTTACTTGTAATATGAGTTAGTTAATAGCTATTTTGAGTGAATAGATAAATTTTAATTGTGTTGATATAACCTCAGTCATGAAGATAAAGCATTCTTGAAATTAAAATTTATGCTAATAAAATATGATTTGATACACAAAGTATGACTAATGTGTAATTGCCTGGGGAAAAAATCTATTCCATAATATGAGTCATATTTGTACTGAAAGTAGTAACCATCTTTTGATCTGTGGTGAGACTATATTTAAGTAACTCTCTAAACTCGAATTAGCCTCTATTAGAAAATGAGTGCACACAACAGTACCGTGTTAGTTGTCCCTGTCTTATACCCTAGCTCCTAGTCTGCTGACTTTTTAAGGGTAGAAACCACGTTGCACGTAGCTATGTACTCACACTGCACCTGGCACAGTGCCCTGCGAAGAGTAGGTGTAATATAATGTGTTTAGACAGGTGAAAGAAAGAAGTGGTAAAAAGAAAATAATTAGAGACCTACATATGATGTAGTAGTAGCTATAATGATGTAAACAGAGGCAAAAATAATTAATTAGAACATACCTAGAGTGTTATGGTTGGATACTTTCATTGACCAAATATTAGTCAAGACATTAAACTTTTCTTAACTAGAACTTTATGCAGTACCATAAACATAGTTGCATAAAAAGCATAGTAGTGAACAACCTAGAAAGCTAACTCAGGCATACATACCCAAGTATAGTGACCAAACACTAATAATTCAAAAGACTATTAAATCTATTTCTTTAAAGATAGATTTAAAAGTAAAAACTTTTGTTATTTATCTCAGTCTGTAGAGAATACAGTTAAGAAGAAAATCAGTTGGGAATAGTCTGATGCTTAAAAAAGGTTTCTAAAACAGCATGTGAATGCCCAGTTTAGAGAACCAAGCAATTCAGAATAGGGTGTGATTAAAATGAAAGTGATTTTATTCACAATAGCAACCACAGGAATAGCACATAAATATACATATACATGTTCTCTCCCACACCCGCACACACCACTTTTCTCACACACACACACACGCATGCATGCACACATGCACGCACATAACAAAATATAGCCTTACCCAAGATTTTCAGGGTCAAAAACTCGATTCAGGTCACAGTCAATGTATCTGGTACACTTCTTCACTGCTCTTGGGTTGGTGATAAATGGTTTCACCTCCAGCCCTGTCCTCTGAATCTCGGCGCCATTCTCTAGCCAGTGCTTAACTAGAAATACTCCTGTTAGCTCATTGCCGTGAGTTCCTCCAAAGATAGCAACTTTTTTAATGGGATCTTTAACAACAAGACATGAAGTCATTTTATCAAATAATTTTGTCTGATTCCTGCAATTCACAAGATAGGAGATCAAAGAAAACTTAATTTCTTTAGAAAAGTTTAGAAATTTAAATCTAAATGAGACTTTAACCAAAGTGCAAAGTACAGAGTTCTCCTGAGTGGAGTATACTTTAATTCTCTGTTAGGAGTTCGCAGGCCTGTTTATTATAGGGGCACTCCCTTCTCTAGCCCTGCCCTTTACCATATTTGGATCAAAATATGCAGAGATCAACTAGAGTTACAGCTGTTCACTTTGACTTCTGACTCCCTCAAATGGTGGGTAGATCTAAATGCAGAAGGAAATTAGCATTTTATTCTAACACAAAAATTGCATTTTCTTTTCAGCTAGACCATATAATGGTGCTTTCATGCCCATTTGTGGTAATACAAAAGTTTGTACATTTCTAATCCTCAAAAATAAAAAAGTGACATACAATGCATATTATTTTTCAATATTTATAATTTCCACTTGTATTTAAAAACATTTCTTCTCTAAAATGAGTTCAGGTGCTTTTCTTCATCTGAGGGCATTTGAATTTCATCTCCACAAACAGCCAAGGGCAGACCTTCAGAATGCTTTAAACAATTTATTTTAATTGATTTTTAGAGAGAGAGAGAGAGATTTGTTGTTCCACTAACTTATGCATTCATTGCATTGGTTGCTTCTTGTATGTGCCCTCACTGGGGATCAAACCTGCAACCTTGGCATATGGGGATGATGCTCTAACCAATTGAGCTAGCTGACCAAGGCCCAGAATGCTTTTTTTTTTTTTTTTTTTTTTTTTGTGGTCAGAGACACAAAAGCCCCAAGCAGTAATCACTGGGACTTAAAAAGCTACTTGGAAACAAGCCTTTAATTTCTTTCTCATGAAGTTTTTGGTAATTCTGTATCAACGTCCTTAAGAATCTTTCTCACTTTCTTGACTCAATGCTACAGAAAAAACAATTGTTAGTAATTTTCAAGGCTTTGTAATGCCTGAAAATGTCTAGGGGCATGCTGTATATACCAACCAGATTATATAAGTTTATGCAGACACAGTACACCTAACTTACTGCCAGCACAGACTCTCCACTGGAATGTGTCACTCAAGAGGGGGTCTTATTAGGGGAAACTAGCCAGAACATTAAGATGATTATATTCCTTTGGAGAAATGATTCTGAACCAAATTTGATTTGATTTCATGTACAATTGCCCAGAAAGTGAAATATGTGCCAGTGCTGGAAACATTGTACGTACAAGTCATGAAAGATTTTTTGATAGAGGCACAACAAGAGTAATTAATGATAACTGCAAAGTAGTTTTATCTACAATGTTTTTCCGCACATGTTATCTTAGTTTATTCACATATCCACTTTATAAGATAGGGCGTGTCAGGTATTGACACCCCCACTGGAGGGGTAAAGGAAAGAGAAGTTAAGTAACTTAATTAAGGTTTCTCAGCTATCAGGAGAAAAACTCTGCCCGGGACCCAGGTTTTCCAATTTTAAGTTCAGTGTTTTTCACAGAACAATAGGGTGATCTGTTAATTTTTGCCTTCCCCAAAGTTCTAATTTTGCTCATTTAGAATTCACATAAACAGTCACCATACAGTGTGCCTAAGAAACAAACAAGTTTACAAACAAAATGCATGATAGAAAACAGAACATGTAAATATTTCAAAACATTTAATAAACCCATTCCTATGTTCTTCCTTTACAAGATTATAATGTACAGATAGAGAAAGCAATCTAATAAAATCTAAATTTACATATTAAAGTGACTGTCCTAAATAAAAGCCCCAGTAGCCTTTGATTCTCTACCCACACGATATACACTTGAACACTTCGGTGTAGAGATGCTGAAAACGAGTATAAATACAAACAGACGGTAGTCACATCATTTAGTTCCTTCGGTTTTAAGAGCAGTAACTATGGTGAATTATTAACACTTGATTATATTTTGTCTGTTGTTTTCTGCCGATTTGTGGTTAGTCCCGTCCTTTGCCCCAGTCTTTCTGGAAATGCTGCTTCAGTTATTTACTCATAGCTGGCACAGATGACTCGGATTTCGAGGCTTGTTTTATGGAATTTTAACAGATCAGCACTTTGAAGCACATTTAACATTTGTAAGTAAAGTTTCCCTTCCATGCTAAGTAACTTTTTTGAGAGCTAATAAATCCCAGTAAATCTGTCCCATACTTACCTTTTTAAAATTGTGTACAGAGTTTGTCTTCTGTTGGAAAGCTTTATTAGAAAAAAGTAGAGCATTTCCTTAGAAGTAGGGCAACAGAGTCTTTTCATACTCTTATACCAAGTTAACTTCCAAAAGATTTTTAACTCCCTGTTTCCCAAAGCACACTAAATTTAGGAGCCCCACAAAACCACATTTTAAAATTAATTTAGTTATGTTTTGAAAGTTCAGAGAACTAGTAGTATACAAAGGGGACTCTTTCCTCGTTGTCACAGTCTCGCTATTAGGTTGAGTTTTAATGTTTTGAAGTACTTAAAAGAATAAGCCTAGTAACTTCCAGCACTACAAATGTTTTATGGGGATGGTGGTGCCTGATTTACTGGTAAAATAATGTGGTTTAAAACAAAGGGACAGTAAAAATTTCATAGCCATGACTGTTTAATAGATCAATGTCAGAGAGTTATGGGAGACAAATGTCAGTGGGTTTATTTTTAAAATAGTATGATTGAGGGATAAGGAGGGTCTTCTCTCCAATATTGTATGTGAGGTGTCTCTTACATAGTGTGGTGGTCCCACAGTCAGGTAATCAAACTATTCTCACTATTTTAATTTTCTTCTCCCCCTATGTCCCCATTGCTGTCGCCATCCTGACCAGCTTTCTAGGTGGACACAAATGATAACTAGAACAGGATAGGGATAGGACAGGCATGTTTGTAAACTGCTAGCAAAGATTCCTCATTGCTCATGTCTGTATTCCTTACGGATATAGCACAGGATATTATTCATAGTGGGTTTATAGTTTTCTTTTTAATGAAAAATGTATTTTGGGAGAGTTGGTAGGTATTGTGTGTATATATATATGTATATATCTGGTTGAAATTGGCTTCCTTGAAGCTTCTACTCAATTTATTTTTTAAAGTCTCCTATCTGGAACCATGGTGAGTAACAAGTCTTTTCAGATATTTTGTTTAAAATCTTCTCCAGATTAACTATACTTCTTCAAACTTATTCTGAAGTTTAGTATACAATGTTGCATATTATCTGTTCTACCTCTAATCTTATCTCCTAACACTTTCCTTTGACCTAATCTTCAAAGAAACTACTCTGTGTCTCATGGTGTCACAGTCCTAGGCCTTTCCTAACAGCCTTCCTTCCCCTCTGCGCCCTCTGCACCTCTGCCCTTCACCTACCCCAGTCTGCAAGTGGTCGAAGGCGTGGTAACGACAAAACATGGTCTTTGAACCCAGGCCTACAGTAAGTATTCAATAAACGGCAGCTACTGTTATTCAATAAGGGCTGACGTTTATACAGCATTTACTGTGTGCCAGGACTGTTCATTTTCTCTTTCAATACTTTAGGGCAACGAAGTAAATGCTGTATCACTCTTTTCCTGAGGAGGGAAAGTAGGTCTGGAGGGGGTAAAGCACTTGCTCAAGATCAAAGGGGCCAGCAAGCAGCAACGCAGTGGGGCGCGGGCCAGAGTTAGGGGTCACCGCACCGTTCCACTTCCTTTCTGGGACCCAGGTGTGTGAGGCGTGTGTGCTTTGCTCCTCTCCTGCACTCGTGCAGCACTGGCCCTGCCTCTCGGGCTGCTCTCTGCCTTGCAGCGCTGCCATCTAAACCCGGAACCCAGCTCCCACCAGCCTCCTGGGGACGAATTCCCTGATTGTGGTGACTCAGAAGCTCAGCCAGACCAAGCGGGCCCCTGTGACCTGGTTTGTGAGGCCTGTGACCTCTTCTAGGCACACTTGGGTTGCCATCAGCATTTTACAGACTGTTTAGAACCTAAGAAATGACCTCGGGGTGTGGATGGGGCGTGGTGGGCGACCATCGCTGGCACCCTTTTCTGACAAATCTGGGGCAGAAACTGGCTGGACACATCTGTCATCGCCTTAGCAGGGACAAGAACAGGATCTTCCTTCTCCGTGCAGAACTCTAAAGAGGTAGATCCATCCCTGCGCCTTGTATATCACAGTGTGAGGACCCAAAAGGGAGGCGTGTTAACGTTAGGGGTCTTCAGAGAGGGGGCACGGGTAGTTCCTTTGTAAGCAGCACAGGGAACAATGTCATTGCGCCCATTTTACAAGGTGGTGGTCTCTGCGCCTGCGCGCCGTGTGGAGCCCTGGGGGCGTGGTTTGGTAGCTTTGCCTGGAGCGCTGGGGCGCGCCTGCGCACAGCTCGACTTCCCGCGCTTTTTACGAGGTCCGCCATAGTTGACGGGCAGTCTCCTTGACCGTTGGCTGAGGTGGACGGTTGACTGCGGCGACGGAATCTGAGGGTAAAATTAGCGTGTGGGGTTGGTAGGAGAGCCAAGAAAGGAAAAACTATGCTGTCGCTATTTCCCAAACTGCCCCATTCCAAACTGAATGTTGGAAGAGAGCCCAACATTGGAGGGTCCCGACTGGAACCCCCTAACTCTCCAAAAGTGGGCAAAATAGCCCTTCTAGGCCTCCATCTGAGGAAGTTGTGTTTGGGGGCGCTGTGTGTGTGTGCACGCGTGCGCGAATGCTTGGATTTGTAAACTGAGCAGACTTTTGGCTTATTGACGATGTCGCCAACCACGTTGACGCCATTCGGGTCCAGAAGCAAGGGTGGGGGCAACTCAGACAGTGGTGCAGGGGGTGGATGTAGCACTTTCGTGTGTTTATTTTGTTTGCATGACACACGGAAACTTTATAGCCCTTGCAAGCACCCTCTGGGTTTAGGCTGTGAGTTGCGTTGGTATTTCAACGTGCGGAGAGAAAGTATGAACCTCCGTTTTGGTTCCTAGAATGGCACGAAGAGTATTTTCTAACGGGCCTACTAGATGCAGCTTTAAGCACGAGATATGAGACCAAGCAGGGGCAGTCGCGGCCCTGTGTTTTCCAAGTCGTATTTCTATCAAAGATATTTGGAAATCAGTATTTACCTCAGTATGATTTACATTGTTACTTAGGTGTGTTCACGTGTGTTCTAAAAGAAAAAAAAACCACAGGAAAACTTGTTTCACTTGTTGAAGTTGTAGACACTGAGTGGAAACACCGTTTCCGTTATTGCGGGTGTTAGGCGAGGCCGTGGTCTTTGGCATTGCACGGCCCAGAGACTCAGACGGAGCGCCCGAGGCCGCCGCGCGCGGTGTCCGGCTGGGAGAGGCCGTGCTCTCGCGTGCGCGTCCGCGGCGCGCGCCAACGCCCGCCTTCCGAGCATGCGCGTTGGCCAGCGCTGGGGTGGGTCGCCCTCTGCCTCCGCGGGGGTCGCTAGTTCGGAGACAGACTATGTAGACCGTGAACTTGCCGCACGTTCAGGGTCTCAGCCCCCCCGCCCCCCCCCCCCAGTCTTAGCTTGATTTGAACGGAGCTGACAGAAAGTTTATGTTGTTAGTTCTTACTCAGAAGCAAGAGGTCTGTACAGTGTTCCCATGATCTCGTTTGAAACTGTAGTTTTAAATCTTGATTTCAGTAATTACTAGGCTCAGAATTTGACCTTGTTGAGAGGATATGAGCTACATTTCTTTCTCTGAAGGTGTAGTCAAATGACTTCTTGTTGTAAATTTGGAGTGTTACAGAAAAAGTTATAGACTCTTGATTTTGAAGGAAATGAAGAGAAACCTAAATGAAAGTTCAACTCGAAGTACAGCAGGTACTGTACAACTTTTATTTTTAAATTTTCTATATTTTGTATATACCATGTAAAGCTTATGAAACTTATAGATGGAGTATTTTGGAAGGAACATTTAAAAAGATTGAACGTGTAGTCTAGCCTCTTTACTATTTAGGTCCAAGGACATGGAATAACTGAAGGCAAAACTTTAGTGGCGGAGGTGAGAATAAAACCAAACTTCTCTGAATTTATGAGTGTTCTTCCTACAAATCCTATGTGCTTGAGTTGTTCTGTGCTTTTAGGCTCAAAACAAAGAAACAGATTTATTTTTTATTTGTATTTGTGCCTTATTTAAGGTATTTCCAGAAGCAATTCTGTCTCCCTAACACCTTCTTCTACTACTTTTGTTTCCCAACTTATTAGTTAGAGGGCAAGATTGAAGAGAACCAGGGGAATGATGACAATGGGCAATTAAGATAATAATAGCTATTATTTATGGTGGATGTACTATATTCTAGATGTTTATGTAGTAATTTTAATCCTTACACCAATCCTTTGAGATAGGCATTATTATTATCATCCTTGTTTTCCAGGTGAAAATCTAAGACACAAAGATGTTGTTAAATAAGCAACTTATGAAGTGGCAGAACCAGGATTTGAATTTAGGATTGTGGCTCTGGAGTCCAGACTTTTAATCACTGTATTATCCTGCCTCTCAGTATATGTCATACTGGCCCAGTTAGTTTAAAGAAATTGCTCGAGTTTATACTTCGAATATGCAATTCAACCCTATTTTGAAGTTGTAATCCAAACCCAGGAAGTCTGACTCAAGAGCCAACATCATTTCATCAGACAGTTGTCACAGAATCTACATTCTCCTGTAGCACAGAAGTTTTAATGGATCAGCTGTAGTATGGCATGGTGGCAAGATATCTAAACTGAGATTTAGGAAGCTTGGATCCTACCTAGCTTCTTCCACTGTAGCAGTGTACAAGCTTTTAGGACCTTTTTTCCTTTGAAGTCCCTTCTAGTTCTATTGCTAATAAATTTTGCTTTTTGTCTTGACTTGAGATCCCAGGTATCTTATCTAAAGGATATGGAGTAGTACATATTCTCATTTGAATTGGATATCATCACTCTAAGGCATTATCAAAGTCACTGAAAATATGTGTTACAGATACCTGGAGTGCTTGTTAAAATTGCACAGTTTTGGCTTCCAAACCAAGTCTATTGAAATAAAATCTGTGAGAGTGGGGTGTAGGAACTGGCACGTTAAGCACAATTCAGTGAAATGTTAGTTAAACTGGAGTTTGAGAACCATGGCCCTAAAGGGTGTACCAACATGGACCAAAGAGTGTTTAGGGTTTTGGAAAGGAGGGGTGCTTAGGGTTTTGGAAAGGATGGGTCAAAGTCTGGTTTTCCCTCACCTCTTTTGTATGTGAAGGGTTCCCTCTAGTTGACACAGTAATAGGCAAACATAAGTGGGAAGTAAGGAAAATGAAAAGTAGATTTGGAAAGGGTTGGGGGATGAGGGAGGAGTAGGAATTATTTCCAAACACGAGGAATTTCTTTAAACTAACTGGGCCAGTGTAACATATACTGAGAAGCAGTGTTAAAGTAGAACAAGAAAGGAGTTCTTACAAAATAGAAACAGACGTAAATACAGAGAACAGATTGATGGTTGGCAGAGCGGAAGGGTTTTGGGGGGATCAGGTAAAAAGGCGAAGGTATTAAGAAGTACCAATTGGTGGTTACAAAATAGTCACAGAGATGTAAAGTACAGCATAGGGAATATAGTCAGTAACATTGTAATTACTATGTATGGTGCCATGTGGGTACTTGAAATACCAGGGAGATCACTGTGTAAAGTATGTGGTTGTCTAACCACTACGCTGTACACCTATACCTGAAACTAATACAAAGTAGTGTTGAATGTAAACTGTAAATGAAAAATAAAATTTTTTTTAATTCTTTATTTTATTGATTATGCAACTACAGTTGGCCCATTTTCCCCCCTCACTCCCCACCACCCTGCCCATCCCCTCCCACCCTCATTCCCCCCTTTAGTTCATGTCCATGTGTCATAAGTTCTCTAGTGTCTACATGTCCCATACTATTCCTACCCTCCCCCTGTCTATTTTCTACCTACTGTCT